>PVIA01006744.1:0-93007 GCA_004024845.1 Tonatia bakeri
AAGTAAGGCTGGCATCTTCATGTCCATTTAAAGGCAAATAAACTGAGGTGGTGCTAGGTGACAAGGCTGATGTCAGATGCTACATTTACACAGAGTTTGTGAGTGCCTCTGGACAGGGGCTCGAGCTCACACTCCTTTGCCTTTTACTCAGCAGATAATCAACAATTACAGCTCTGTTTTATTACAGTGATTTGCCCCGCCTCTGCACCTCCATTTAAGTCAATACTGTGGAGCTAGGAGGTTCAGAACACCTAAGACATTTTTAAAGATCCAATTTAGGAAATACAAGAGATCCAAGATGGCTGCAGAGTGGGTGAAAGTCACACTCATCTCCTCCCAGGACCACCGAAATATAAAACACTCAACATGGATGACCAACTAAAGACAAGCTGAACAAGTCTTACAACCAAGGGTTTACAGGAAAAGCCACAGGGAAACTGGTAGGAAGGGCTAAGATGCAAAAATGCCTGGACCCACTCCCACTTGGAGCAGCTGAGAATCAGGAGGGAAAGCTCAGCTGCGAAGGCCCCTCCTTGAGAAGTGGAGGTCTCCTCACGCCAGGCTCTCCAGCCCAGAGCACCGGAGCCAGGAAGAGGCACTCACCTAACGTCTGGCTGTGAAAATCTGCAACAGTTCTGTCTGCCAGGGGGACAGGAGTTGGCTAGAAACCTAGACACCCCCTTAAAAGGACAACACATGAAATCTCAGTTGTAGTTGCTCACCTTGGCTCCAGAGAAGGAAAGGCAGCTCAGAGAAGAAGAGTCCTATGCAGAGAGACTGGGGTCTGTGGCTATCAGTGAGAGCTGAAGGGATAACTGCCAGGGTCCCTGTGCTGAGTACCTCTCTGAAACCACAGATGCAGAAGCCATCTTTCTTGGGTGAAGTAACTCCCTCCCAAGTACCTCAGCCTGGAGTAACGCAATAGCCTACCCTCTTGACTTCTTGTCACCGACCCTGCAAAGCTCACACCCTGTGGAGGAGTCAGCTGCCTGTCCTGGGCTATAGACATTCTGGTGGTCTTGGGGGTGTCAGAGGCTAGGTTGTGTGGCTCTGGGGCGAGGGCCATTCTCTCCACCTACCCAGCAGACCAACCCCCTCATGGGAGATATACTACCCACCCCTGGCAGCACTGCCCTGCCAGAGCTCAGAATCTCCAGGAGGTATGGGCAGAACCCAAAACAAACCGACTTGTGTTGCTTCAGGACAGGAGCCATTTTTCCCTCACACTCCTGAGCAGTGCAGAACCATTAGCCAAATCTTGGTCTGTTTGGGCCTGATAAACTCTGCTGGCCTCACCCTGACAACTCCCTGAGAAGCTGCCCAACACAAAAGCCTGAGGGCAATGGCAAGTGGAAGCTAGTCTTGGGGAACCCTGGGATTTTGCTGATCGGCCTCAGAACTAGCACTGGCTCCAAATTTGAATCTTTATCAATCTAGTGAAAAGCACACACACCTATCTATTGATTCACTGGGAACCTGCCTCATGCAACTCAGATACCACCAGAAGCTCTTTCAGTGACTGAGCCTAACGAAGCCAGCAGGCAGAGGAACGTCAGGATGCCATGGGCCTTTTGCTGACTTGCCCCTCAGCTCAGGGTGCTGGTAAAAGACAGACTGGCCCTGCCGATGGATGCCCAGGCCCAGCAGACATTGTCACAAACTGTGGGTTGCTTTATAGCTCCAAACAGGTTGCCCAGGGCTAGTCGCAAGCAGCATCTGACATTGACTGTACCAGAGTCCCTTGCAAGAGGCCCCAGAAATAACGCACCCAGTGGCTGGCTTCAGACAACATCAGAGCCGGATACAATTAGCTCCACAAGCAGCATATCCAAAGGGAGATCTCGGCAGGCACCAAACCCCATGAGGCAAATTCTGCTTCGTGTGGTCAGTTCCTGCACAGCAGCTCAGACACTGGGGTCAGGGTTAATCCTCACAATCTGCCAGCCTGAGGATTGACCCCAAGCACCAACAGGCCAATAGTAATCAAGACTCAATTACAACACAAAAGACATTCCTGGAGCACCCAGGTCAGGTGATCAAGGAAATTGTACCATTGGGTGCCACAAGATACCTAATCATAGAAACAGAGTGCAGCCAAAATGGGGAGACAAAGAAATGCCCCAAATGAAAAGGAACAGGAGAAGTTTCCAGAACATTAAATGAAATGGAGGCAAGCCACCTACCAGATGTGGAGTTCAAAACAATGGATATAAGTATACTCAAGAAAATTAGTGAGAATTTCAACAGCATGAAAAAGGACAGAATTCATAGAAAAAAAACAGTCAAAAATGAAGACTTTGTTGTCTGAAAGGAAGAAAAGGTAAGAAGGAATAAACAATGGGTTCGATAAAGCAGGGGATGAAATCAGTGATTTGGGAGACAAGGCAGCAGAAAACACCCGACCTGAGCAGCAAAGAGAAAAAAGATGTTTAAATACATGGATAGTAATTAAGAGACCATTGGGACACAATGAAGAGTAATAACATTCACATAACAGGGGGGCCAGAAGGAGAAAAGAAAGAGCCAGGGATTGAGAACATTATTTGAAGAAATAACAACTGAAAACTTCTCTCACCTGGTAAAAAGAAAAAACAAAACAAAAAAACACGACACACAGTCCAGGGAGAATAGAGTCCATCACAAGATGAGCCCCAAAAAAGGCCCACACCAAACACATCATAATTAAACTGACAAAGGTTAAAGACAAAAAGAGAATCTGAAAAGCAGCAAGAAAAAGGCAGTTACCTACAGGGAGTTCCCCTAAGACTGACAAACTTATTTCTCAACAGAAATATTTCAGGCCACAGGGATTAGCATGAGATATTCAAAGTGGTGAAAAGCAAAAACCTATAACCAAGACTACTTTATCCAGCCAGGATATCACTTAAAATTGGAGGAGAAATACTTTCAAAAAGCTAAAGGAGTTCATTGCCACAAACCCAGCAGAACAAGAAATGGTAAAGGGTCTTCTTTATGAGGAAGAAAGAAAAAAAGGAACACAGTTATTATTTTTTTAAAGGCAATAATTTATGTACCTATTAATAATCATTTTAAATGTAAATGGCTTAAAAGCCCCAATCAAAAGACGTAGGGTAGGTGAATGGCTAGGAAAACAAGAACCCCCTGACTGAGTGGCTCAGTTGGTTGGAACATTATCTGTGCACCAAAAGAGGTTGCAGGTTCAATTTCTAGTCAGGGCACATGCCTAGGTTGCAGGTTTGATCCCTGGTCAGGGCACAAATGAGAGGCAACCAATGAATGTTCCTCTCTCACATCAATGTTTCTTTCTCTCTCTTACTCCCTTCCTCTCATTCTAAAATAGAAACATCAATAGAAACACATTCCTATATATATGCTGTCTACAAGAGATCCACCTCAGAACAAAAGACACACAGAGACTAAAAGTAAAGGGATAAAAAAGATAGTTCATGCAAAGATAAATTTTTAAAAAGCTGGGGTAGCAATACCTATAACAGACTTCAAAATAAAGGCTATAATTAGAAACAAAGAAGGACAGTCCATAATGATAAAGGAATCAATCCAAGAAGATGATATAACCCTTGTAAACATTTATGCACTCAACACAGAAGCATCTAAATATATAAAGAAAATCTTGCCATGGCTGGTGTAGCTCAGTGGATTGAGCATGGGCTGTGAACCAAGGGGTTGCTGGTTTGATTCCGAGTCAGGGCACATGCCTGGGTTGCAGGCCGGGTCCCCAGTGGGGCCACATTAGAGGGAACCACACATTGATGTTTCTCTGCCTCTCCTCCCTCCCTTCCCCTCTCTCTAAAAATAAATAAATAAAACCTTAAAAAAAATCTTAAATATAAAGGGAGAGATCAACCATGGGGCTTAAGCCAGGCTGCTGAGTACAGCTGAAGGCTATTCCAATAATTAAGCCTAACAGCAAGGGCAGATCTCTGGGAGCTCTGAGACTTAAGCTTACCCTCCCTTGAGCCCGGTGCTAGTAAAAGCTGGTGTGGGTGCTCAGTTTGGTTCTTTCTGCATGCACCCAAGCCCAGCAGAGGAAGCCACAAGCTGTGGATTGCTGATAGCTCCAAACAGGTTTCTCAGGGCCAGACACAGGCAGCATCTGACTTGGACGGCACCAGAGTATTTGCAGATCTGTGTAATACATAGAACCAAATACAAACAAGCAGCCAAAATGGGAAGACAACGACAACAACAACAACAAACAAACAGACCCCAAGTGAAAGAACGGGAGAATTTTCCATAAGAAGAACCAAGTGAAATTCAAGCAAGCAATTTAACAGATATAGAGTTTAGAGTAATAACTATAAGAATACTCAACAGCTTGAAAAACAACATAGAAACCATAAAAATGACCAGTCGGAAATAAAGATTGCAACATCTGAAAGAAATAACACACTGGAAGGAATAAAGAGTAGGAAGTTAGATGAAGCAGAGGATCAAATAAGCGATTTGGAAGACTAGGTAGAAAAAAGCACCCAACAGAGCAAAACAGGCAAAGAGAATTTTAAAAAATGAAGAGAGCTTAAGAAAACCTTTGGACAACATGAAGTGCACCAACACCTGCATAATGGGAATACAAGAGGGAGAAGAGGGTAAGCAGGGGATCAAGAACCTACTTGAAGAAATAATGACCAAAAACTTCCCTAATCTGCTAAAGAAAACAGACATACAAGCCCAGAAAGTCCAAAGAGTCCCAAACAAGTTAGACCCAAAGAGGCCTACACCAAGACATATCATAATTAAAATGACAAGACTTAAAGACAAGGAGAGACTCCTAAAAGCCACTGGAGAAGAGTAGATAGTTATATACAAAGGAGCACCAATAAGACTGTCATCTGATTTCTCAACAGAAACATTTCAGGACATAAGGGAGTGGTGTGAAATATTCAAGTTGATGAAAAGCAAGGACCTATAAACAATGCTACATTACCCAGCAAGGCTATCATTTAAAATTAAAACTGAAATAAAGAGCTTCCCAGACAAGAAAAAGCTAAAGGAGGTTGTTACCACAAACCAGTACTGCAACAAATGTTAGAGGGTTTACTTGAAGAAAAAGAGGAAGAAGAAAAAAACCAGAGGAACCCTGACCAATGTTGCTCTGTTATGCATCATTCTGCGCAGCCAAAGGTAGCCGGTTCAGTTCTCAGACAGGGCACAGGCCTGGGTGGCGGGTTTGGTCCCCTGTTGGTGTGTGTACAAGGGGCAACCAATCAATGTTTCCCTCTCACATTAATGTTTCTCTTCCTGGCTATCCTCCTCCCTTCACCTCTCTCTAAAAACTAAATAAATAAAATCTTTAGGAAAAACAGAGGAAAAGAGTTGAAATAACAAAACAGCAATAATACATATCTATCAAGAATCACTTTAAATGTAAATAGCATAAAACTCCAATTAAAAACATGAGGTAGGTGAATGGATAAGAAAACAAGACCCATTCATGCTGTTCAAGAGACCCACCTAAGAGCAAAAGATACACACAGACTAAAAGTAAAGGAATGGAAATATATATTTCATGCAAATGGAAAGGGAAAATAAAAGCTTGGGTAGCTATACTTATACCTGACAAATCTGATTTTGAAATCAAGGCTACAGTAACAAACAAAGGAGGACACCACACAACCATCAAGGGAACAATCCAACAAGAGTAAACACGCCTGCACCCAACATAGGAGCACCCGTATATGTAAAGGAAACCTGGATGGACATAAGGGGAGAGGATGACAGAATACAGTCACAATCAGGGATTTTAATGCCCCATTGACTTCAATGGATAAACCTTCCAGCCAGAAAATCAACAAGAAAACAGCGGCTCTAATTGACACACTAGATCAAGTGGATTTAAATAATATCATCAGAGCATTTCATCCCAAAGCAGCAGAATATACATTCTTTTCAACTGCATGTGGATCCTTTTCTAGGATAGACCACATGGTAGGACATGAAACAAGTCTTGATAAATTCAAGAACACTGAAATTATATCAAGCATCTTCTCTAACCATAATACGATGAAACTAGAAATTAGTCACAAGAAGAAAACTGAAAAATACACAAAGAAATGGAAGCTAAATAACATGTTACTACTAACCAATGAGTGGGTTAATAATGAGATCAAGAAGAAATAAAAACAAATGAGAATGAGAACACAACAATCCAAAGTCTGTGGGACACAGGGAGAGCAGTCCTAAGAGGGATATTCATAGCATTACAAGCCTATCACAAGAAATAGGTAAAACTCAAACAATCTAACTTCCTACTTAAAGGAACTTGAACTAGAACAACAAACAAAGCCTAAAGTGAAGAGAAGGAAGGAAATAAAAAAGATCAAAGAAGAAGTAAACAAAATAGTCCTAAAAAATAATACAAAAGATCAATGGTCCATGAGCTGGTTCTTCGATGAGATAAACAAGATGGACAAATACATAATACATTGCTTCCAGTGATGGAAGCAATCCAAGTGTCCATCAGTAAATGAGTGGATAAAACAATTATGGTACATACACATAACAGAATAGTACTAGGCTGTAAAAAAGAAAATTATACCATTTGCTACAGCATGAATGGACCTGGAGAACATTATGCTAAGTGAAATAAGCCAGTCAGAGAAAGACAAATACCATATGATTTCATTCATACATGAAATCTAATGAACAAACTGAACTAACAAGCAAAAGAGAGACAGACTCGTAGATGGAGAGCAGGCTGACAGCTCTGGGGGTGGGGGCAGAGGGGTTGGAGGCATTGAACAAAAAGGAAAAAGGACTCAAGGACACGGACAACAGTTTGGTGACTGTGGGGGAGGAAGCAGGGAATAAGGGGCATAAATTGTAATGGAAAAAAAGAAAGTGATTTTAAACATGCTATCTGAATCAAGGATGGAAAATACCTGTTATATTCAATGTACTCTTCTATTCCATTTTATATATATATATTTCTCACTGACAGGCGTGGTCTTAGAAGGGTTTCCCAACCCAGAACTCCAGTCAGTCACAACCACTTGGTCTGAGTTGACACGCGAGAAACCTACTTGCTATACCTGACATCTAAATCATCTTAAATATGGAGGAGTTTTCATTTTTTTAAAAGAAAAGAAAAACAGATGTAAGAAAAGAACTTGAAGGGCAAAAGATAGTTTGGGTTTTTTTAAGAGCCACAGTCCACATATTTACTTAAGATGTCTGGTTTATAAATTAACAGAATCTTGGCTTTTCTTCTTCCTCCTGCCCACTGCCAAACTATTTGTCTCACAAAAAAATTTATTTGCAGATCCAAAAAGAAGAAAATCAAACTGGCCAACATTTCATAAGGCTGGAAAAAGGATGTTGCTAAAACCAAACAGAATTGTTTTTAATTATCTTAATCACAAACCAAGAATGGGCTACTGTTTCTCTCCACAAAAAGGAATGTACATGCTTTTCCTAAGCAAATCCTTCCTGACCTTGCTGATCTTCATTAATTTTGTAACTACTTTTCTGGTTTATTTTTCTGAACTTGATTTCTCTAAACCTGACTCCCAGACATCCCAGCTTCACGTACTCTGTACACGAATTTCTGGGAGCCTCTGAGCACCTCACGTTGCCTACTTCCAAGGACCCGCGTCAACGCGCCCTTCTCAGCTCACCGCGCCCCAACACTCCGTTGTGCAGTCACTGACAACATTCCTTCTTTTCAAACCGAGATTCAGCTTCACGGCAACAATGCAGAAGATGAACGGGCACAGAAAGCTCCTGGGGGCCAGCCTGTCCTTTACTACTTATTTTAAGTGCATCATTGCTGTCACTGTGGTCCAGGGCCAGGATTAGCCCAACCAGCTGTAAGAAGCAAGGCTCTTTTGATTGCAAAGTGCTTTTTAATACCCGTAGGAGAAAACAGGGTGGACTAGTAAAATTATAGCTGAAAGGTCAAAATTTTAACCTGATCGTTTATTTACTTCGGAATGTGAGAAAGTTATTTAACTTCCTTATAAATTAGAGAAATATTTACTGCTCTAGTGCCATTGCTTAGGTAAAGGTGACAGGCAAGTACCAGGGTGTCCAACGTGTGATGAATGAGGCCCAACACGAAACTGTACATTTACTTAAAACCTTTTTTTGGCTCATCAGTTTTCATGAGTGTTTGTGTATTTAATGTGTGGCCCCAGGCAACTCTTCTTCGAGTGTGACCTGGAGATGACAAAAGGTTGGACACCCCTCACTATAGACCTTAAAATGCTTCTATTTGACGTGGCAATTTTTAAAAACACTTGTGACAAATAGGTGGCTTTCTAAAAAGGGCTTGGTGCCAACCTCTACTAGATATATCCCAGCCCTCCTTTTTACTTTGTTTGTCTCTCCTTTAAGGCAAACATTAATATACATCCCATTTTACTGAAGTTTTAATATTTAACATCTTACAAAGTTAGATATTTGCTTTCCTTACTCCCTGCTGTGTAATCAGGCCAGCAGGCCTCCTACTTTCCCTCCAGCTAGATGCTAGACCAGGAGCACAATAGCATTGTGTTCAGCTTCTAACAGCGGACAGGATTGTTTCAGTCACACAAAACTTAAAAACAAATACTGCATCTAGCTTATTTATTATTTCCTACATTTTTTTCCTCTGGCTGATGGAAGAAGTAAGTTAGGAAGAAAAATAAGCTAGTTCATCAACGATAACCACTTGTCTAATTCTGAATTTTAAAATTGCATTACATAAAATCATGTATTTGCTTAGGTCTAATATGATGGCTCCTACAAAGAAAAAGTTTAACTATTTTATTCATTCACTGATAAAGTCAATCTTATTACTTAGAGCTTTCTTAAAATCCTTTAAATGGGACTGCAAGGTCTGAAGGAAAACAACTCTCAGATTTCCATACAGTACCCTCACCATAAAACACCAGCACAGCTTTACACCCATCCCATCACAGTCGTGCACCCCCACGGCCCCCCACATGCCAATCTTCTCTGTTTCTGGAACACGCTCTACTCTTTTCTGTGTGTTTCTCTGTCCTTTTGCATATGTAGGTTCTCTTAGCTTGACAGTTTTTCTTTAAACACAGTTGAGTTCCAATGTCACCTTTTTGGAGGACATTTTCTTGAATCATATAAAGGGTCAGGTGCTCCCCCACTTTCATTTTCCAAACATATTCTTGGTACCTCCTCTATGACATTTGTCAGACACAGTCACTGCTTTTTGATGTCTGTGGTGGAGACAGACTTCAACTCCCTTCCAGGCAGGCAGAGCGGACGTTTTAGGAGTGACTATAGTGAACACAGGTATGTTTTCTGTCTCTGAGCATGTCTCGTTAGCATTGTCCTGTGTGTACTAACTGAACCTATGTTGGACTAAAGAGGTATACAAAAACACCTTCTTTGCTCAATAGTCCTCCTATTCACCATTTGCTAATTTACACTGTAACAACTCTGAGAGAAGTCAATCAAGGAAAAAAAATTGGTGGACAATGTTAAAAGAGAAAAACTGATGATACTCCATAGAAACTGGCAACTGCACCATTTCAATAATCATTAGGGGGCTTATAATAATAAAAATCACCAAAATAGTCATTTTCAAGCTTTGTACATTTCCTTTTACTATATACTCAAAATAGATTTCATATTTCTAAGAAGTCATGTGATCTAATATTATTATTCTGATCAAGGTTATTATCACACAGCAAATAGTAGTTAACAATATTGCATGAGTATAAATATATAAACAATTCTCACACTTTAATTTACCTGTTTTCTACTCCTTCAAATCAAGCTTTATAAAAACTATTAAAAGGAAACATTTCTAAACTGTTACATTTTATTCTATCTTCTTTCTTTGCTTACCTCTCCAGGAGAGTTTCAAAGAGTTAAATGCCTTAAATGGAGGAGAAAAATAACACACACCCTTAACACATAGCAAAACATCTTAACTAGTTTTTCTTCATCTTGCTACAATTTTCTCCAAGCAGACAATTGTTCCCCAAATTTCTTGTCTCAGACTCCAAAACTTCTTCCATCTGTTTCCTTCTCTCTCAACAGACTCCAGTAATTCGCAGTCCAAACCATTTTTCCAGCCCATCGGTATACTCCAGTCTTACCACCCACCCTCCTTAGGCTCAGCTCTTTATAATTGTGGCCAACTTCGCTTCCCAGGGTAATTAGAAGAAACTCATTACTCACATTCTGCTCAACAAGAGAGGATAGAGAGGTAAGGAGAATATTTACTCTTTAAAAAAGAATTCAGCCCTGACTGGTGTGGCTCAGCTGGTTGGGCCTTGTCCTGCAAGGCAAAGAGTTGCCGGTTCCCAGTCAGGGCACACGCCTGGGTTGTGGGTTCGGTCCCCAGTCGGGCACATACGAGAGGCAGCCTCTTTATGTTTCTCTCTCACATTGATGGTTCCCTCCCTCTCTGTCTCCCTCTTTTCCCCTCTCTCTAAATATAAATAAATAAAATCTTTAAAAAATAAAACAAATAAAATAAAATAAATAAACAAGAATCCAGGGGAAGAACTGGAGAACACTACAATATTTATAATTAACTTCTCATATTCCTGCTCATTTATCTTTAAATTTACAAACAAAAAAGGTCCATGAATAGTAGAAATGTATTCATTCAGCAAATATGAATGAAGTACCCAGTATACATCAGCACCCAGGATAAACCCTAGAGATATGGCAGAGAACCACACAACAACAAAGCATTTATATAACATGCTAGATGTTATAAAGTGCTATGAGGAAAATAAAGCTGAGTAAAAGAGATAGAGAGTGCTGTTGGGTGACTGGCTGCTATTATTTATAAGAAGTTCAAGGAAAGCTTCCCTGAACAGAGGACAGTTGAGTAGAGACGTGGAGTGAGGCACACGAATATCTGGGGGGTTAACATTCCCAGCGAAGGATAAAACTACAGAAGCCCTAACAGGAACACAGGCAATGTATTCAAAGGGAAATGAGGAAAACAACATGGATAGACGAGAAAAAACAGGGACAAGCACATCTGGCATTGAGGTCAGAGAGTTAAAAGGACCGGACAGGTAGGGCCTAGCATATCACTGAGAGGACAGAGACTTTTCCCCTGACAGATGGAGTCCAGCGTGAGCAGAGGCGTGACAATGATCTGTTTTCCATTTTAAAGGAGTCCTCAGGCTGCTGGGTGGAGAGCAGACTTCGGGAGGTCAGGGGCAGATAGGAAGCTGCCGCAATAATCCAAGGGAAAGTCGTGTGTGACTTAAACCAGGGTAACAGCAGTGAAGGCACCGAGATATGGTCAGTTCGGTATCTCTTACAGGAGGATCTGTCCACAGATTGACCGTGTGCAAGAAAAAAGATTTGAGAAAGACCAAGGTATCTGGCTTAAGCATACAAAAAAAAAGTTATATAATGACATGAAGAAAACTGAGCTCGCAATGACTTAATGTTTTTATTTTTTGTTTAAATAAAAAAAAAGTCTTGTCTATATTCATTCTCTAAGAGGGGGAAACAGTCACTCTCCCTGGGCCAGGTTTGGGTAATCACCATGCAGAATGGCCACCTTCCGTGACTAACACTGTTATTTCTTGTCAAAGGCGCGTTGCTTCTGCCTGCTTCAGCCTATGACCAGCCAAGCACAGACCCTGGGTCCATGAGAGGAAAACCATTCAGACGAATCTGATCGAAGCAGGGCTTTTCAGGTACTATGGGAGGGGATCACCCAGACACCATTTAAATCACAGTGGAGACCTTTGAAAACATATTTCAGACCAATAAAAGTTAGCTCCCTGTTTTATAAAGAAGGATGAGCACAGAGTAAAGATGACGGATCAGAGGGGGCGGGGGCAGGTAGGGATGGATAAGTCTACATGCGCCTAGGAAAAGGCCATTTTCTTTTTAATGAATGTTGTTCTAATGTCTAAGCATAGTTGACCAACTTAAATCTTAATTTTGGATTGCAATTTAAGTTACATGTAGTTTGGATAAAAACCAAAGACAACATTATCACCATGCAAAGAAGGAACAATAATACTTCCTATTGAGTCATTCATCATCAACTATTTTTCACTGTTTGATATTCATGTGTTTGCCTACAAGAATGGGCTTTCATAAGAACAGTTTCTTCATGCCATCAGAAAAAGATAAAACTTTTACAAATAGCATATATATTAAATATGTATATTTAAAATTTCTCAAAGGCAATAAACTAACCCAGTAGTGTGGGCAGGAAGTGCCCACTACATCACTGTCCTTTCAGTTTAAAAGCCTTAAAAGGAACTTTCTGAAGCCACATCTTCGCAGCAGTGGCCACTCACTCAGTACAGGGAGTTGTCCATTATTGCAGAAACTTCTAGTAGCAGTTCGCCCTTTATCTCAGAGCTGCCTTCCAGGAGGGAATACTAATTCCCCAATCACCCCTATTTGTTTGAAGATGGAATGAATAAAGGACAGAAACTGTTTCGGGGAAAGAGAGGACTTCACTGACGGAGAAAGAAAATACTTTTCTTTTGCCACATTAAAAATGTTCATATTTAGAGTGCAATGGTAGGCTAAGGAGAAGTCATATAAAACTTGAACTTCATGCAAGAATGGTGGAACCCTACAAAGGAATCGGGGCTCCTGCCCAGATGAGGGAGGAAGCCAAGGCAGGCATGGATTGGGCTACTCAATCTAAGCAGAGGCTAGAACCTGGGAGGAGAGCCAGCCCAGGCCACGCAGCTGTGGGCAGCGGCACTGCAGCCAACCTCACCCTTGGGCTCTCGCACAAATGAGCCCGGCACAGGCCGAAAAAGGGAGAGAGTGACACCACAAGGGAGAGAATCTTGGTAACCCCTGCCTGTTCTCAGGGGCAGTCCTGTTTAGCAGTATGGACATCCTTGAGGAAGGTTTCTGCCCGTGCAGAAATGATGGGAAAATAGCTACACAAAAGGAACCCACTTCAGTTTTTAAAAATATTTTTAGCAGAAATTTCCTGTCACATGATTACATTTCTACCACATAGTAGCATTTCATTCCTCTTTGAAAGAATTAATTTTTCATTAATATACTGTAGAGTATTGGAGGAAAAAAAAGTGACTTAACACTACTAACAATTTAAAATAACAAATCCAAATCCATGACTGTCTCTACAATGTTATCGTCCATGGAAAAACAAGTCACACCCACTCCTCTGAACTTTGTTAAACCAAGATTGGGACGTTTTTGTTTGTTTGAACAGAATGGTAGTGCTCCAAGCACCGGCACTAGAAAAGGATTAGTAGTGAACATTTCTGGGATTTGTTCAACACCAGAAGCAGAAAGAAAAATGAAAACTTGCTTTCTTTCTCTGCTTTCCTCCCTTCAGTGACTGAACTTTCAAACTTTTCTAAATGTTACTAAAAATGAGTCAGAGGAACAAAACTATTAAATTCGTATATCACAAGCCCAGAAGAAGCCTCCTGGAAAAACCAGACCACATGAACATAGAACATATTTTTAATATTAAAGCTGAAAAATAATGTGAACCTGATTCTCAACTTCAAAACAAAACCAAACAGCCACTTCACTGTCCCTCAGCGTACCATATTATAAACTGACCCACACATCTGGGAAAAAGGAGAAAAAAACAGAGGAAAAAGATACACTAGAAAAATGAAATTACTTACCTTGATCTGTGGACATGATTTCACATATACTGTTAATTAGTCCACTCTGGTTTGATAAGAAAATACTTGACCTCACTCTTTTAAAATTCATGAGATAAAACCTCACTCCTGGCTGTAAAGCCTCTGGCAGGTTGGCGATCACACACATCAGCCAGGAGCTCTGAGCGGAGCACTTTGTACTTCAAGGCATTCTCAGACCTCACTACTCAAACAACCTCATGCATAATATGCCACACCTCCCAGAGGAAGGGCTGGTGCGGCGTTTTCAAGAGACCAAGTACAAGAGGATGGAGGGACTGCTATATATTACAGTAAAATAAACAACAGCGGAGGCACGGAGAAGCCTCAAATGCACTAAAAATACATTTGGGAATAAGATGGTTTATAGACTAATTCCTTAACCATTAGTAATGGTCTAAAAAAGCCTACACGAAAACAGTTTGTTTCCACTTTAACTGGGTACAGAGGTTACCGAATCAGGATTCTCAGGCTTAAATGTTACAATGTCCTTTTAAGTGATCTCAAATGTTATTTTGCCACCTAACACTTTCCATTTTAGCCATAGTCATTGACCTTGGTGAATCAATACTGCAGAGTAAGTAAATACTACTCATGAAAGTGCCTCAAGAAATCAAATTCTGTATGTTATTTCAGAGCGTTAACTCATAAAATATTTATTACTCCTTTCTGTATATCTTAGAAGCCTTATATCATTTAATCAGTACTTGATAATTTTCTCATAGCCCTGAAAGATGAGAAAATGTCAATTTAAATATTTATAAAATCGAAATGATGTCACTCAGGTCACTTGTATGGCATTTAACACACACTATGTGGTCCCAGCTCCCCCAGAATTTATATTTCTCACAAGGTCTCAGGGGCCACTGACACTGCTGGTCCAGTCTGTATTTCAGGGACTACACTAGAACCACTGGGCCAGAGGCTTGCATGTTCAAAGTCTGCACTCACTCACTGATGGCCTAAAGCTCTGGGTTACTTGCACCCGATTATGAATTGCACCTGCTAAGAACAAGGCTCAGGATGAGGTAAGAGGGAGGCCTATGAATAAATTCAAAGAGGACACCCTGTAGCTTCTACCTGCTCATCAGGAAATGGGGTTATCAGCTTGACAATACTTTTTTTTTTATTTTATCTTCCAATTACACTATATACTCAACATTATTTTATATTAGTTTCAGGTGTCCAGCATAGTGGTTGGACAATCATATACTTTACAAAGTGATTCCCTCCACGTTTCCAGTACCCACCTGGCACCACACATAGTTGTTACAATATTATTGACTGCATTTCCTATGCTGTACTTTATATCCCTGTGACTATACTGTAACCACAGATTTGTACTTCTTAATCCCTTCACCTATTTTACCCAGCCCCTCAAAACCCCTGGCAACGATTGGCTTGTTCTCTGTATCTATGAGTCTGTTTCTATTGTTTGTTTATTTCATTCATTGGATTCCACATATAAGTTACAATTATGTTATTTGTCTTTCTCTGACTTATTTTACTTAGCATAAGACCCTTTAGATCCATCCATGCTTTTACAAAAAGTAAGATTTCCTTTTTTTTTTTTTTTTTACAGTACAGTAGTACTCCCTGTATAAATGTATCACACTTTTTTGTCCACATGTGTATTGATGGGCACTTGCGTCACATCTGTATCTTAGCTACTGCAACTAAGGCTAAGGCTGGCTGCAGCGGACACAGGAGTGCATTGCATATATCTTTTTTAATTAGTGTTTTGGCTTTCTTCTGATAGATACCCAGAAGCAGAACTGCTGGTTCAGTATCAACTTCATAATTCTTAATAAATTTGTTTGCATATTAGGCATGAATAGGTTTTAAAACTAACTAAAAAGCAGACTTTAGAGAAAAGGAGTCAAGGAAAGAGAAGAAAACTGAATTGTCTTTTATTTCCCTCACAAACTCTACCCATGTTTTTAAATTTTACTGTGGCAGACCCTGGCCGGATGGCTCAGTTGGTTGGAGCATCATCCCATACACCAAAAGGTTGCGGGTTCGATTCTCAGGGCACATAACTAAGTCGCAGGTTTAATCACAGTTGGGCCGAGTACAGGAGGCAACCGATCAATGTCTCAAAGTCTCTCTCTCTCTCTGTCTCTCAAATCAATAATAAAATAAACATATCCTCAGGTGAGGATTTAAAAAAAAATTCTCTCACACAGGAAAACTGTTTATATTTTATTTCAAGGCCACTTAACCTTGGCAAATTTCACTAATGTAAAAAGCAGAACGCTTTCCTGTCATAAAAATGGCCCAACCTCTGTACTTCCTGAGCTTTGACAGCAATGTTTAAATTATAATCTCGGGTTTGGTTTTCAAACAAATCCCATTTCTTTTTTTTTTTATAGCCAATGCTTACTTTGTGCCAGGTGCTACGTTAAGCACTTACCACGCAGCATTTCATTAAGTCCTCACTGCAAGGTAGTAATAATTCATCACTACTTCACAGGAGAGAACCACTCTCTGTAAAAGGAATGACACAGGTAAGGCAAGGAATAATCATTTATTGGCCTTTTGCAGAAGGAACTACTAAGTTTCAGAGGTTAAAAATGTTTGCCAATTACACTAGTAAAATAACTTCTGAGAAATTTAATTTACTTTTACACAATAAATGAAGATAGAATCCACTTTTGAATCTTTATGGATAAAAACTAGAAAACCAAAACATGCTTTACAGCTAGAAAGTTTTAATTAAGATAAACTATAACTATTGCCATTGACCCTCATTGTCCACAAGTAGATGATCTGCAATTTTATTCAACATCTACCACCAACTTGTGACTATGAAAATTCTAGCCACGGCCATTTCTCACCAACTTAAACATGCATTTCCTTGTGACCCAGCAATCACACTCCTAGGTACTTACCCAGATGAAATGAATACCAACACTCACACAAAACCTATACATGAATGTTTACAGATGCCTTGTTCACAATCACCAAAACCTGGAAATACCCCATTGTCCTTCAGTTAGCAAACAGGTAAACAAACTATGTTGAATCCATACAAAGGCATAGCACTCAGCAATCACAAAGAATGAGTTAAGGGCACTCATGTGCGCATTAGAAGGAAGCCAACTTAAAAGGCTACACAGATAGGATTCCACGGGACATTCTGAAAAGGCGCGCCTGCAGAGGACTGAAACAGATCTGAGGCTGCAGGGACACGGCAGAGACTGGTTGCTCACAAAAGCGCATGTTGGAATTTGTAAAGGTAATGGGACTGCACTGTATCTTCTTGTGGTGGTGGTTACATGACAGTGTGCATTTCTCCAAAATCAAAGGTGTACCCTACAGAGGGTGAATTTCACTGTATATGAATTATCTCTTAAATTTAAAAAAAAATGAGCAGCAAATAAAAGTAATTTATTCTTTAAAAAATCAAGAAGCTATGAAATAAATGAATGGTTTGTCTAGGATAGTGTAAATTCAAAACTAAAAAATTTCTGGTATAATGATTGCCTTTCTCATCATCAATAGTAGAAATAATCACTAGTTCACTGTATCTGATTCCTGTGATTTAAAGAATCCATGACGGACTTCCAGTCAAAATGTCAGACTAGGTAAATATTGTGCTCGCCTCCTCCCACGATCTCATCAAAATTACAACTAATCATAGAATAATCACAGTGAAGAACCATATGAAAATGAGTGGAACAAAATTCCTATAACCTAGGATATAAAGAAGAAGCTACATCATGACTGAATGTTAACTATAATTGAAAAATAATAAGGAAAGAGATCCAAGATAGCGGCAAAGTAAAGTTACTCTCAGTTCATCCCAAGAACGAACTGGAATTACAACTACATATAAACCAATTGAACTGACTAACCAACAGAAGAGTAGCTGATTAGAAGTCTTATAACCAAGGACTTACAGAAGCCGCATCAAAGGGTAGAGATGCAAAAAGCGCTGAATTGCACCATGTGCCATGGCTGAGAATCCAGAGGGGTATCTCAGCAGCCCAAGAGGTAGGAGATAGGAAGGAGGAAACTCCAGAGATAAAGGCTAAGGCTAAGCTTTACACTAAGACAAAGGACATCCATACAGGACAGAGACCGTGTTCTAAGACTGGTTGCTCCCGCTTTCTGGAAAAGCACTGAATCATGGTGACTCATCAATGCACCTGCGCAAAAGATGCTACCTGACCCCTGCTTCATTATAATAGCATTATAATAAATTACCATTGTGCGACCCCATTCCCTGGTGACCAATCAAGGAAAATCATAGGAGACCACATGCACAGTAGCTTTAAAGTAATACAACTACTTGTACATGTGCAATAAAACCCTGCCAAAACTATCCAGGAAAGATCCACCCTATAATAGAATCCCTCCAGCCTCTGAGGTCAATCTCTGTTGAGTTGGCCCACTCCCATGTTCTATGGAGTGTACTATTGCTTAATAAATCTGCTCTCCCTCTTTCTACTATAAACTCTCTGAGTGTTTGGTTCAATTCTTTATCTATGATCACCAAGAACCTGGTTACCTATGTCCACCTGAGACACAAAGACTTCCTCTGAAAAGTGGGGCATCTCAACCCCACACCAGTTCCTGAGCCCAGAGCACCAGAGCTGAGTGTAGAAGCTAATATAACATCTGGTTGTGCAAATCTGCAGGGATGCTGTTGGTCAGGGGGAAAGAAAGTCTGATAGAAATCCAAGTGCCCTCTTAAAGGGCCAGCACACAAAATCTCATTCACTGACGCTCACCCTTCGTTCCAGTGGAGGGAGGGAAGCTCAGAGAAAAAGGGATAGACACCAGAGTCACTGTGCTGAGTTCCTCTCCCACACTGCAGACATCATCTTTCTTGGTGCTTCAAAGGAATCAGCTGCATGGGCCCTGGTGCAGAAGTTCAGGAGGACTTAGATGTTGGCAGTGACTTGGGGCAAGGGCCATTGATTGCCCCCTACCTTCCCAAGAGCCTGACTAGAGCCACACCCTCACAGGAGATCCATTAGCCCCACCCCCTCAGCTCCTAGCAGCCAACCATGCCACGCTTGGACCCTCCAGAAGGTCCGAGCACAATCTGGGAGAGACTGAGTGGTATGACTCAAGGACAGGGGCCATTTTTCCCTCACATGCCTGACCGGTGCAGCAGAGACCTCCTGCACACAGCCAAATATTGATCCGTTTGGGCCTGAGAATCTCTGCTAACGTCCCCATGATGACTCCCTGTTTTGTGCACCACAATGGTCTGTGGGCACCCAGCAAGAGGAAGTTAGCCTTCGTGAACCCTGAAACTTTGGCTGAGTGGCCTCAGACCCAGCACTGGTACCAAGTTTGAATCTGTATCAGTCTGGCAAGCACCATTCACCCTCCACCTGATGAGTCACTGAGAACCTGCTTTATACCATTTGCTTGCGGCCAGAGGCTCTTTCATTTCAGTGAGGCTCACCTAACAGACAGCCAACAGGCAGAGGCAGATGGAGATGGATCTCAGGGTGCCTTGGGCCTTTTGCTGACCTGCTCCTGGGTTTGGTGATAATGGAAGCCAGCCTTAGTGGCAGCTTGGTCCTTCCCATGCACACCCAGACCCAGCAGAAGCAGCCACAAACTGTGGGTTGCTTTGTATCTCCAAACAGGTTGCCTAGGGCCAGTCACAGGAAGCTTCTGACATTGCTTTGCACCAGAGTCCCTACCAAGAGGCCCCAGAACCAAAACACCCAGTGATGAGCTTACAACAACATCAGAGCAGGGTACAAGTAGCTTCACAAGCAGCACATCCAAAGGGAGGTCTCGGCAGGCACCAGACTTCACTGAGGCAAACTCTGCTTTGTGTGGTTAGTACCTGCACGGCAGCTTACATGCTGTGGGTGGGGTGATCCTCACAGGCAGCCAGCCTGATGGTTGACCCCATGCGAGGCCAGGCCAATAGCAACCAAGACTCAGTTACAACAGGAGGGTCCACGTAACCCACACAAAGGAGGGGAGGAGGATTGGGAGACTGGTTGAATGAGGTAAAAGTATTTAAAAGACCTGATTGGTAGTTACAAAATGGTCATGGGGATGTAAAGTACAGCACAGGAAATACAGTCAATAATATTGTAATAACTGTGTATGGGGCCAGGTGGGTACAGGAGGAAGTATATCAGAGGAAATACTTTGTAAAGTATGTGATTGTCTAACCACTATACTACATACCAGATACTGATATAAAATAATATTGAATGTAAACTGTAATTGAAAAAAAGTGAACATAAGAAATTAATAATAAAATATAAAAACCAAAAACTCTTGAAAAGTTAAAAATGACCTAATTATCTCCCCCCAAAATGTTCACTTGTGAATATAGAAGTTTGTGGTAGTGTAATTAAAAGGCCCTTTCCAATAAATGTTTAGGTAATTCAGTTAGTTTAGTAAAAGACTGTTTGTCAAAGGTATCAGTCCTGAAAAATCATCTGAAATCCATGGGAACCGGCTCCCAGGCACTCCCCAAACACCCTGTGCACTGGGGACTTGTGGGCCGTCGCCGTGCTCTCAGGCCTCCCCTCCCAGCAGAGCAGGTCGTTTCCTTACAAGTTCTGTTGAATAAAGAACTTAGAGCCCTGGCTGGTGTAGCTCAGTGGATTGAGCGCGGGCTGCGAATCAGGCATCGCAGGTTCGATTCCCAGTCAGGGCACATGCCTAGGTTGCAGGCCTTGTCCCCCAGCAACCGCACATTGATGTTTCTCTCTGTCTCCCTCACCCTTCCCTCTCTAAAAAAAAAATAAATAAAATCTTTAAAAAAAAAAAGAATTTAGGAAGTTCTGCCAAACATTCACATGCTATTTCATAACCACTTGCTTTTTCATTATATTGAACTTAGTTTACTTTTTATTAAAGGCTATATGTATTATTTTCAATAGTTTATACCAGTTCTAATGGAAATAATCTGAAAAAAAAAATAATCTGCAACTTGCACCTCCTGAATTAAAATATATTAATCTATAATGTTTTAAAAAGGTGGTATGGGGCAGGGGGACTGAGTTCTCTGTGCCACAGTTTGTATTTAAAGCTACCTGGCATACCATTTGTCACGTAATTGAAAACTTCCATGCACAAATGGCAAAGTTGGCTTCAATAATTATTTGCTAATACACCTTTGGTAATAACAGGACGATTATATCCAGTGAACGTCAATATTTCACTTGGCTCAGATAGAACGAGAAGCAGGAAAAATAATCGAAGTACTTCTGAGCACAGCCAGATGCCTGCAGACTGAGGCTCCAGTGTTGTTTTCTGAAAGGCACTCTCCATTTTCATAGAATGAAACTCATCTGACTCGTAACCTATTTCACACTCTTTAGTCTTCTAGTAACAACCTAATAAAATTAAGTAGCAATTTGGTATTAAAATTCCCTATTGGCTTAAAGAACACAGTTTAGTTTTAAAACAACAACAGCAACAACAACCAAGTGATGCATAATTTTCATTTTGCATGCCTGCAAGCCTTACTGAAGTGAGGTCTGGAAATTCTTGAATACATGCCAGGTAAACCCCATTGCTTGAATATTTTTGTACCAAACTATTCTTATACAGATCTTCAAAGCAAGCCTATTATTCCTGAATCTCTATTCTTAAATTTAAACAGATGACACAGTCTTAAACTGCTGCCCCTTCTGGGTTCTAATCCAACTCCGTCACTCCATTACCACTTTGGAAGCCCATGGAAAGCTACACATCTTTCTATGACATATGACTAGGGAAGGTTTGTATATTTGGGGTACATGATGTAGGAGAAGAAACCTTGTATTTCAAATGTTATCTGACTTTAATGATTCTCTTCTAATAAAGAGTATATAATCCCAGAAAATGAAATCACTCTTTCCTAACCTCAGTGATGGAATTGATCCCCATGCCCTGATTTATGGGGTGCCTGACCTTATCTGTACGGATATCCTGAACCACACCACTCATTTCACTTGTTTACATACACAGTTCAGGGGTAAACACAGTCTTAGTTGGAGATACTTCTGTTTTGGCATTTTCCCCCATCATGGTCCACTTTTCTCTAGGTTTGGTGTGCCTTTTATCTAATTTTGTTTTTATACTAATCCAGGGTACTTGACATTAGTAAATTTGAAGCAGAAACAAAGTTGATGGATAAATGTGGTATTTGTTTCTTCTTTCATTAGGACCATTATTATTTTTAGAGAACTCCTCTGGATTCTACATGATGAATGTCAAGTAACCACCCTACACTGGAAGAGTTATGTATTTACTGTAAGTAAATCATATTCACATCATTAAGTAGTTAATTCAGAGATTTAAAATACAATTCTCATCTTTCTACCACCTAGATTTATAACTTTCCTACTCAAAACTCTTAAGTGAACCCATCCTTAGCTTCCATAATAGCTTCATTAAAGAGCATATACTTAACATTATGCTGGGCAAACGACAGATGTTCATTTCTCTTCTCTGCTTAGTCCCTCCTGTCAGTCACTCTGCTTCACCTGTCGCACCTCAGGGTCACTCTTTACAGATGCTTTCTCCAGCAATTTAGTGCCCTTCGCCTGCCTCTCGTTCATCTATCCCTATCAAGACAATGTCCACATATAGGGATCTCATGTGAGGTTGCCATGTCTTGTGAGCAAATTACGACAGCAACATTTTAATGGGCACGGACTTTCAGTAAAGGAAGATGGAAGAGTTTCAGAGATGGATGGTGGTGATGGGGGTGGAACAAAGGAAGGTACTAATGTCACAGAACTGTAGACTTAATGAATGGCTACAACAGTAAATTTCTTTACCACAATAAAAATTACTTCAGCTAGAACATTTTCTGCCATTGATTTATGCCGCGCAGCCAAGCTGCCTGGGCTGTGCCCCAACCTGCTTGCCCATGCTTATGAATTCCCTATCAGACACCCTTGACTGCCTGTACTGCTTTGCCTTCTTCTCTTCCTTCGTGTCTACCCTGGACCACCGACTCACTCTGGGGCTGAACTCCTCTACTATGGCGGCAATTCTGAAACATCTATTTCCAGTACCAATCTCTCTTTTCAGCTTCACGTTCTCACTTCCATGTCTGGGAGCTATCTCCTTTAGTGAAGAAAGAAAGTTTCAACTTTATCTTGAAGAATAAGTGAGATTTCATTAAGCAGCTAACGGTGGAGGGAAAAAATCTTATTTCAGGTCTACAGTGAGGAAATCTGAGGCAGAATTGCAAACTTCATTATGGTCAGCAGAAACGTCCCTCCCTCACCAGCTGGTGTCCTCAGTGGCTGCTTGCTGCCCCTGCAGTGACGTCCAAACTCCACACAAGGCCTGAATGCTCTGTCCCCTACTTACCTTTCCAGCCTCATCTCTTGCCACTTCGCTTTCAAAGTGTGTTCCCCAACTATGTTCCCTCAATCAATCACTGGTTTTGAGAAGTCAAGAAAAATGTTTTCTTTTCATAAATTTCCACAGGAACCTAACTATTATTTTTTCCAACTTTGAAATAACCATGTAGCTTCCAGAAAAGACTCCTCTGAGGCTTTAAGAAAATAAAGCTCAGGCTGTGCCCTTGCCAGGTCAGACAAAGGGTAAAGCACATCCAGTCTTGCTACTAACTTGAGAGAAAAGAGGAACTTTTCTCTCTCTCTCATCAGCTGCCTCATGCAGATTTCTTTTAATGCCTGCCTTCCTTCCCCCAGGACCCTAATGCACACACAGCTTGCTGGAGTCCCAGCAGCTGCTTAGGCCTTTTGTGGGCCCAGATATTCTTAAAGGACAAACTCCGAATGTGGAAAGAAAAAGATACCCTAAATATAACCAGCACCACCACCCTCCCTTTGCCAATCAGCCACTGTACCTATTTCTTGCCTTTTGTCCCACAGATGACAACACACTTCATCATGTACTTTCCCTTTTGAATCAATCTCAAAAGTATATTCTTGGAATAAAGAATGTCCTGAAGAAAGAAATCTAGATCTAAGAGTGGATCCAGATTTCAGTAAACTTTTAGACAATTTTATCTGTTACTGCCCTTTTGGTAGGAGATAAGATTAAGGATAAAAAGAAAACTAATTTTTTTATTCCCATTTCTATCTTGTGGGCCCTAGCTGATAATGGGTACTTGATAAATTATAAGTTGGTTTACTTAAAATTTTCTAATTATTATTCTAGCAATCTATATATTGTGAACTTTGCCAATAATGATGGAACAAAACAGGTTTTCAATATTACACTAAGAATTATCAAATACCCATATAGCCTTTTAAAACTTTAGGTTATACACAAGTCACCAGCAGACAGCAAGATAGACAATCCTGTATTAGTAAATAGCTCACTGTCCATGGAGCTCAGTGGGTCTTTGCCCTCTACACAGGGCAGCAAAGGCTCATGTGTTTAGTATCCAGGCCAATCGCACAAATGGGTAAATTAAGAGTTACTTGTGGCAAACTGGCGAATGATTTTTTTTTAATTTAAATTTTAAAATTCAAAAGCATTGGGTGGGTCAAAGAAAACTAGGAATTTGAGATCCCTTCTAAATTGCTTTATCTGTTTATTTACAAAGAATTATTGAGCCCCTACTTGGGACTCGATATAGTGTATATGGCACACTGCTAGGCACCGGGAATCTTTTATCAAGTCCTGACCATCTCCTACCTGTAGTCTCATTTTCCTTCAGCCACATTATCGTTTTCAGCCCCTAGGGCCTTAACAAACTACTACTACAACAAACTAGTACTCTGACAATTTTCTATGACAAGAGGACAAACTTTAACAGAGACCAAGGAATCCCAAATGCTGTAGAACCAACAGACACCTGAAGGCTAAGGCCAAGTAAGCGTGAAGTCGAGAGCACTCCACTCGGAGCCCCCAGGGTGCCCAGGCCCTAGAGGTTACAATGCACTCATCCAACTTAGTCTAGAAGTGGCTCATCACAGAAGAGATTCCATGTACACAATGATCAGAAAGCAGAAAAATAAATCAAGGAAGAGCTATATTACCAATCATTTTTATAGCAATATTTTTATGCCTATTCAAATTTTTTTAAGGGAAATTAGCTTTACAGAAAATACTAAACTAAGTTTTAACCTTGAGATCAGCTTACTCTTGAAGGAGCTATGCCTTTTTCTAATGAACAGAAAGGATTAGTGTTACTCAGACAAAAAGACAACACAGACACACCAGTAAAATGAAAGGTCCTTGGTGTCTGCGTAACTGAGATTTGGGGTGGCCGTGATTTCCGCCATCCACACGGAGATGCAGATGCAGCCAGTCTGAGGGAAAGAGAGTGTGCCCGCCCTGCCTCAGGCTCTGGCGAGGCCAGGTGACCTGACTGGCCCCTTGGCTCTGGAAGATCCCTTTTTATTGTTTCCAGACATTACTCTTTTCTCTAACTGTTAGTGGGATTCTTTTGTCCATTGCAACAAAATACTAAGATAATTGTGGGTTGGCCAAAAAGTTCGTATTGTTTTTTCCATAAAAGATATATTTTTCATTTTCAACAATAACTTTATTGATTTGGATATTCTGAGGATGTCAGCTATCTCCCCCATGGCATAATGTTGCTTGCTCTCAATTAATGTCTCAACTTGATCACTATCAACTTCAGCTGGTTTACCCGACCATGGAGCATCGTCCAGTGAGAAATCTCCAGAAGGAAGCTTCACAAACCACTTTTGACATGTTCAATCAGTCACAGCACCTTCTCCACACACTGCACAGATCTTTTTTTGCGTGCCAGCTGAGTTTTTACTTTTCTTAAGATAATAAAGCATAATATGCCAAAAATGCTGCTTATTTTCTGCCATCTTCGATATTAAAGTGGCTACACAAAAATTCACCAATTTTGATAGGGTTTCTAAAATGCACACTGATATGACAGCTGTCTCAATACAATCTAAAAAATTGTTTCAAATGAAGTTAAAGACCACTAAGTACTACTAGAGCCATCTTAAGGAAAAAAAACAAACGAAATTTTTGGCCAACCCAATATATATTGTCAAATCGTTTTCTAAAAAGTTATATCGTTACATTGTCATCTGAAGCATAAAAGGGTGCCAATCCAAAAATATAAGCATTCAAGAAATTTTTGCCAATAATAAAGGGATATTGATGTTATATATTGCTTGCCAGTTATACAAAACTTGCCCCCTGTGTATTAGTCATTTGTGTTCCTTCCTTTGTGAAATGTCATGTTCCTGCTCTCTGGCGATTGCTGAGAGCTTCTCAAAGATACTAACTCAACTCCCCCTCCTCACCTCTCTATTCCATTTCATCATCTCTCTACTTCTGCCACTGTGATATCAAAGTTTCATATTATGTTTTTGCCTAGGTTAATGCAATGGCTTTCCAATTAAAGAAAACTGAGCATAATCACTAAGGATATAGGGCTGAAGCCAAAATGGATCGGGGTTTTTATTCCAGCTCCACACTTAATTATTAGTGAACTTGAACATACCACGACTTGAATATCTCAAAGCAAGAGTTTTATGTGTTCAATAAGGACAAATTCCACTAATTCCAAATGTCTGTTAAAGATTAAATGAGATGATAAACGTATTTTGCATTGTCTGACTCATAGAAGACACTGAAAGTTTATATGGCAATTATACAGTTACACTAGAAAGGCATTTAAACTTGCTCAAATAGAACTATGAAATGCTTTGCAGACACCGAAAACAGCTGTAGAAGAGAGCTCACAAACACAGGTGCAACAGTGGTTGTTCAGGCAACTTGAGCCCAATGCTCATGTGCCTGGAGTAGGCATGAAACAGATCATGAACCTGCTGCTCCTTTAGGTTTCAGACAGCATGACACCTAAATGAAAACAAAGTGATTATTTCATCTCATGCCCAAGCACAGAAGCAGCAACCCTAGGAGGAAACAGACCTTGGGTTGCACTTAATTAAAGAGTTGATTTCTAAAGCTATGCCTTTCTAAGGGGTTTCTCAAGGACTTTTGTGACTATTCAAGCTTTACTTCATGCTCTGATTTTAGAATCTTTTTTCCCCCCAATTTTATTTTAATGATTGTTCAAGTACAGTTTTCTCCCCTTTACTCCCAATCAAGCCCACCCACCCCCTTCTCAACTTCCCTCCCATTACCACCCTTCCCCTAGTTTTTAATATCAAGAATAATCCCTGGCTGGTGTGGCTCAGTAGATTGAGCGCCAGCCTGTGAAACAAAAGGTCGCCAGTTTGATTCCCAGTCAGGGCACATGTCTGGGTTCCAGGCCAGGTGCACAATGTTGGGGGTAAGGCTTCTCGCCCTTTCTTCCTCCCTCCATTTCCATCTCTCTGAAAATAAATTAATTAATTAAAACTTTTTAAAAAATTAAAAAGGAATAAGATGATCTAGCTGTTGTGGTGGTGATGACACAGGTAAAATTCTTCCTGCGGTGGATGAAGTAGACGACGAAGACGATAAACAAGAAGAATTTGGCCTGCCTTGGATATTGTTGCTTCTGATGTTTGCATCATTCAACTGCCAGTTATCTTTTTAGACCGCAGAATTGAAGATCTATTCCTTGAATGTTTAAAACTATTCAAAGATTTTTCATTCTTTACAGGATACAGTAAAAACATCTATGCAAGCCGAAGTCTCCCCTACCTATGCAATCTCAAATCCTGCCCTGCCTTACCTCAAATTCTGCACCCAGATACTCGCACTTCCCAGGCCCATCACGCCTCCCTGCTTTTACTGTCTCAGACTAGAAGTCTCAGCCCACTTCACCTGCCCAGTCAATTACCTGCTCCTCCGTCCTCTGCACCCTCCTCCACTGTGACAACAATCACAGGAATGCGACTGGTAGGTCAACAGATTGTTACCTGAGCACTGCGAGCACAGGCCACATCTAATCATGTCTTCGTCTAGAATGTAGCAAGGGCAGATGGTTGCAAAAGTCCTTTAGGAGGTGACGGGTATGTTTATGGCATAGATGTGCCATAAATCTATGGTGGCTTTGCAAGTGTATACTTACGATCAAAACTCAAATTGTATGCATTAAATATGTACAGCTTTTTGCATATCGGTCATACCTCAATGATTTTTTTTAAAGTTTGTTGAATAGATTAATGTGGGGATGAATGAATGAACGTGAGTGAGGAGAGAGTAAATGGGAGAGATCAGAGAAAAATTTTATCCTATAGAGAGAAGGTAAATAATAGTAGGCTTTACTATTTACTATTATTTACTATTATTTTACCGTCTAGGCTTTCACTGCCAACACTAGCAAAGGGTTTAACATTCCTGGGATTGTTACTGACGCCTCTCACAGAACATCACAACGACCACCATCGTCTTCAGCACTAAATGGGTTGGGAATATCACCTCCTTTAATATTGGTAACAGCTGGGGAAACAGGTGTAGAGAGATTAAGTCTTGTAACTTGCGTAGACTCTCCAGGTAGCCAGTACGTGAGATGGGATTAACTCTGGGTCTGCTTATGCTCTTAACCACTGGACTGAAATGCCTTCCCCATGCTAGCCCATTAAACTCTAATTTCAAAAAAAGAGCGTGCATTCAGTATTACGTCCTGAAAGAAAGGGCAACGTGTGGTATGGTTTTGCAGCATTAATTGAACACGAATGACCCTGTTAACAGGCTGTCCTCACTGTGCACTAGAGTGAAGTGGAGATAACAACACACTCCTACTCCAGGATTCTTAGCATGTGTGTCTCAGCTTATATGAGACCTCCCAGAAAAGCATTTTCTCATGACTCATTCTATGGTTTGCTGCCCCCAATCCCTCTTACACATCGTGTTTTGTCTTCACATCTGAAACTATATGGTTCCCTCATTTGTGTATTATGTCTCTGCCCTTTATTAAGTTTCACCAGAGACCTCGCCCATTGTGTGCTGTGCCCTATTCTCCAACACTGGTCACACAGCCCAGCAAAGAGTAAAATGTTAAATAAATATTGGATGAATGAATGCAAGGTTAACACTGATAATAGTAACAACCAAAGGAAAAATGTCTCCGTAGCTGGTAGGGTAGTCCAAGGTGCTCCCAAATCACAGCAGATCGTTGGGGTGAGGGGAGCAGAGGAAAGGGAGGCCAGGTAAGCAAGCACAGGTTGTATGTTCATCCAGCACTGTCCACGGAAGAGGGTGCATTAACCCACAAGAGGAATGTACTATGCAGGTGGCAAATGTGCCCTAGAGTGTAACTATATTCCTTCTTCAGGCTGTCCTTCCTTAGCACCCCACCGCCCCACCTGCTCTGGGCTCCACAAGCACCAAGCCATATTCTCATCATCATTTTACTTCTCCTACAGATAGGGTTGTAAAAGAGAGAACATGAAAACTAAAAAACACAAACATCTAGTTCATTTGGCAGTTAAGTTTTTAAAGTATAGGCATTTATAATGAGAAACAGATCTGTTTTTCTTATGACCCCGGTTATTGAGAGAATCATCCTTCTTAGCTGCTCTCCCTCGAGACAAACTGAGAATCACATCTGCCAGCCTTTAGGGTGATACCCCAATGTTCTGCTCCTCCTAAGAGTAACAATGTAGGAAGTTGGTCGGCCTTACCCGACATCTTTACATTCAAGATGCAACACTCAACATTAACTGTTCCTGCAATTCCAGTTTTGGGACCCTGAATGAGTTGCTTGATCTTTATGGGCCTCAGATTTTTCTCTGTAAAACAAGAGTTAAAAATGAGATGATCCTGGCCCTGGCAGGTGTAGCTCAGTGGATTGAGCGCGGGCTGCGAACCAGGCATCGCAGGTTCGATTCCCAGTCAGGGCACATGCCTAGGTTGCAGGCCGTGGCCCCCAGCAACTGCACATTGATATTTCTCTCTCTCTTTCTCCCTCCCTTCCCTCTCTAAAAATAAATAAATAAAATCTTTTTTAAAAAATGAGATGATCCTTACAGATCTTCAAATTATGTGAAAATAAACATCCAGAAATGTGTAATGGGGATCTAAAAAATCCAAGCGACTCTATCTGTTTGCATTATGGGAACATATCTTGTCACATGAGTTCATTAACACGAGTTCAGGGCCGGGAAACTGGTAAAAAAAAATTAAAGAACACAGGATTTAAGCAGACAAGAAGGAAGAAAGGAAGGAAACAACTGTTTATAGGGGAAGTCAGTAACTCGAAACATTTGTTACCACAGAACAATTAGCCCCATGGGAGTGGGGGTTATTTGCAAAATATGGAACCTTTCTCAGAATAAGGTACTGCTAGACACCCTCATACTAGCCCATCAAGCCATTCCTGGGCTTCAACCGAGTGAGAAAGAAGTACGTACGTTACACCAATCTGTTCCAAAGATCTGCTGCTGCCTACACGGACCTGTTCACTGCCAGCTTATAGAAAGTCTGCCTTTTCAACTCACAGGGAGGCATGGGAGCAGTTATAAAAATAGAAGAGGACGTATTCAGAAGAAACAGCCCCTGACAATCAAATCATGGCTGCTCCTACAGAGAGAAATCCTGTGTATCGCTTCTGGGTGAGTACATCATCCACAGGCACACTTTGTAGGCTGCACATCCCGTAGTTCTACGTTCAACACAGCAAGGCAAAATCTTACCAACACACAAAATCAACTCATTCTGAGCATTTTTCTTGGAACCATGGCAGTATGGAACTGTGGGAGAGGGCAATTTTCAGTCTATCTACTTTTAAAAGTCATGTAGAATGCAAACAGCATCAACCCCACAGACACGTGGACGTAGCAGCACCAGCAACGACAGCAGCCTCAGCGTCTGCTTCACCTCAAATCCCTGAAAAGCCTGTCTGTGAGACCCAGGGTGACATCCACAGCTCTGCACCTCACGAGGGCAACGATGCAGGACGTCAGTTGACCTTACCCAATATCTTTGCGTTCAACATGCAATACCCAACGTTAGCTGTTTCTGCAATTCGAGTTTTGTGAACCTGGACAACATGTTTAATCATTATGGGCCTCGGATTCTTCTCTGTAAAATGAGGGAATTAAAAATGAGATGATCCTAACAGCGCAGATAGCTCAGGGGCCAAATGGAACACAGTGACCAAATAAATTTAAGTTAAAAAAAATGGATTATAAATCTGCATCCCAAAAGCAAACAGAAAGACTCAATTTAGAGGTTAGGCAGAATGTGGCAATAAAACACACAGGAAGAAAAATGTAAGATTTAACAGTTGGTCTTTAGCTCTGTAGTCCACTTGTTCAGTTCTAAGTCAGGTCAGGCAGAGTTCCGGCATCATGTGTCAAAGGAAGAGGCAGAAACTGACTATTTGCACCGAACTGGTAGAGGGTCAGTTTGTTGTCTACTCACACTGTTATGAATTTTAATCACTCCAAGCACTTAATTCGGAGTGTCTGATCTGTCATCTATATAACATTCTTATAAGAAATAGCTCTGAATAAGGGTAGCTTTACATATTTACAAACACAAATATAAACTTGTCATTTAGTAAAATCTTAAAGTTGTACTAAAGGGCAGAAAAGCATCAAGCCACCAAAGAGTTTGAAAAGCTGGGAGAAATCTCCGAACTCACTGAAACCTAGCACTGTGACAGACTAGAATGGTGAGAATCAGAAAGCAGCTCGTCCTCAGCAGACCTGAGAACTCATATTCTAAACTTGTTACCACCAGGCTGTAGACACGCAGTGGTGGGTCTTACCACTGACAGTGTTTGTGGATGGAAGCGAACACCTCACCATGGCAGTGAAAAACAGCAGCTTCGAAAGCCACATCCCTTCCTGTGAACTGCATCACATGGCCTAGCACTCCTCACCTCCAGGAAAACCAGCTGGGCTCACAGGTGCCCCAGGGGCTGTCCCTGCTGCCCACACCTCTTCACTGATTCGAGAAAGTGTAACCCTAAGTTTGTTGCCAGTGGCTACGGACCAACATCTTTTCAATGTATTTCGAACATCTTATGGCATTAGTATTTTATTATTCAGAAAACCCGAAGAGCATATGAAGCACTATGCTTAAAAGTGAAAATAAATGAATGAGTTCCTGTCAATATCCATAAAACACTGGGGTAAAGGGACAAACACCCACTTAAAAATACACAATCAAACTTTAACTCAGTAATGATAAAACTATAAGGAATTCATAAACACTAGAGAACTTGAGAAGTGTACACATTTACCCAGCCCAACTCAACTGCTTAAGCAACCGCAACCCAGGCACACAAATGCTCACACACTTCACACCCATTCACTCGTGGACTTTTGCACGCTTGCTTTCTTTTTTTTTACATTATGTATCTCATTTCCCTCCAAAACTTATATTGCTTATGAATGATTGACATTTATGGGTGATGATTTCATCCCAATAATACAAGTTTAGCTTCAAAATTTTTTTACAGATGCTGCTCAGGAAATTTTCAGCCAGACAGAATGTCTGTCATTGAAAAATATGCTTTTTAGAACTAGTACATACCCAATCTAATTTTGCATATTAAAAAATTTAAAATAGTAATAATGATAATAATGTATATAGGTCAGTAAGCACAAAAAATAAGAATTTTACAGTCAACTACGATGAATACCAAGAACCCACAATGGACAGTTCTAAAAACCTGTTCTTGAAGTAAGAACATGAGTCCTTGACCAACACCAGGTTATCTAATTTAATAATACCATTTAAAAAAGAAAAACAAGTGGAGTCTGCTCACAACGCCCTTTTCTAGCTCTCTGAGCAGCCGCTGACACGAATGTCCAAGATGACAGCTGAGCAGCACAATTAGGACTCACGCTGCACGAGCGAAGACTGTCCTTGCAGCCCTTCCTACAGCAAATAAAAATGGCAGACCGTAGGCTCTCGGAGCCCTGGCACTGTGGTCTGCACGACAGGAAAACTTACACAAAAGAAGTATCCAGAGTACAGACAGCACTCTTTTTGTGTTTTACTCTTATATTTTAGGACACTGTTTTGAGGAAGGGGGCACAATGCTGCCTTACAAAGGACATAGAAGCCCCTTGTTCAAGCTACCAACCTCTTAACCACACAGAAAAATGTCAGTCATCCATTTGTTAGCTCCAAAATCTCCTTCTACTGCTTACAATATGCATCACACATTTTAAGGGGCTGTTGAAACAGGAAAACAAAGGAAGCCCTTGAAACAGAAGCAGATCTTCCTAGCTCTGCCCCTTCCTTTATGAGTGAGCCTGCCTGCTTGCTAGCCGGCCGGCCGCCTTTACAGCCCTGTCACATTGTTTCCACATGCTCAGGCCCTTGAAACTTGTGCAAAAGCATTGCAAAATACAACTGCATAAACATCGAGTTTCAAAACATGGCCTAGGGATGGTAGGTCAGTCATACAGGCCACAGTAATCATTCACTAAAAACAATAACCTACAAATGTCCCTGACCTGACCTGAGACATTTTCTTATTTGAAGAACAGACATCGAACACGTGGCCATGGGCGTATTTCAGAAAGAATTATCAGTATAATTCACTCTGAGAAACCATTAAAAATGACTGTCTTTTTGCCACTTTCAGAGGACATAAAACATTTTCACAGGCACAAAAAAATTGTAAAAGATTAAAAAGATTAATTCTTTCATTTTTCCAACATTAACATGTACTTGTACAGGCATATGAGCTGCTTAAAATCAATAAAACAGAAGTGTATAACACTAGAGATTTCTTCCAGAACAGCTGATAGCTCCCTTTTCTAGGACCACATGGAGATTATGCCCCACACCAAATATAATACACTCTGGTTACACAGTGGCACGGTTACTCACCTTATAAAAGCTGGATTTATTCCTCTTGGTTAGAAGTCACAAATGGTAGAAGCAAAACTCCCTTCACTTGTTCTTCCAGCGAGCCAGATCTAGCCTCCCATTAACCCAGTCCATTGCAGATAATTCCGAGCGGCACGTGCTCCCCTGCCTCCCCCACTTCACAGCCCAGCAAGGATAATCACATTCCGGCGGGGAGTGAACAGATGGTGGATTCCATGGTAACCAGCCCTCCTAAGGCGATTGGTAGAAGTGTGTGACTACCGCTTATTGGGTAACAATCGCTGTCTTTGTGCTCCAGCCTTGCAAATACTGAAGAAAGGAACATATAGCCCCACTCACATGCGCAAGGCTTGCCTAGCAGGTGTTTGGCTATTTAAGCAAGGCGATGCAGGCCAATTAAAAGCTTTCAAGTGAATCAATCTATCATTGGTGACACAAAGTCCTAGCGTTTCAGAGGGTGTCTGCTGCTACTTCAGGGACAAAAGTCGCAAGAAGCTTAACTTGACAAATAGAAAAAACAGAACTTGAAAGTTAACTTGAATATTTATGGCAAAGCATTATAGACTTGCATTAGCAAGTCATTTTCTGTCTTGCAATTCACAGCAGAAGTGAAACCCGTTTGTATTTAGAAAGATTTCTCAAACAAAAATAATTTTCAAATTTGCAAAATTGTAGTATCTTAGTTTGAAAATAAAAGTTTTCAAAGTCATAAGTTTTAACTGTTTTATAAATCATATAATAATTCTTTTTAAATACTTGTAGTATAAATTTATTTTTACTGTGCTGGTGACTGGCAAGTAGGCTATTCAATTTTAAATTTTCCTTAGAGCCCTATCCAATTATAGGATTGAAATCTCTTGGTTATGTACTCTCCGGTGGGTTTAATTTTTTTTTCTGTGTCCATGAAAGTTAAATACTGATTCAGCAGGAAAAGAGCTTTGCTCCAACTGTACCGGTCCAGCAATCAGAATAAGTCCATGGAAGAGCAAAATGGCTGGAAACCAAACACGCCACACCAAAACCATTAGGGATGCTCACAAATCTAACACAGATAAGCTCTAGGCACTCAAAAAAATCCATCAAAAATGAATTTTTAAAAGGTAAGGAAAGGAATAATTAGGACAAGCCTAAAGCAAAAACAAAACAAAAGTGGTAAGCTGTGATTAGACTTTTAGGTATTAATTGTCTCCTTACTTTTCCAGATCTTACATTTACCATTTCCTTTCTCAGCATGCATGGAAATGAGACTCAAATATTGAAAGGAAAAAGACAAAATTATTATTTTCAGGTGATATGAGTCTATTCTTAGCAAAAAAAAAAAAAAGAAATCAAGTAGGATATTATCTATAGTGCCAGAAGTTTGGTAATTAGCCAAAAATATCAATGTAGAGTAATTTCTTTATAAGAGCAAAACCTATCAAAATACCAATGAAAAAAGGGATTACTAACAATGCTAACAAAAAGTATATAACACTTGGACATTATATGATCAAGAAGTGTGTGTGATACATGTGGGGAGAAAGAATGAACCCTTATTAGGAGAAAAAAGAGAAAACTAAGTGGAGAGACATAATGTGATACTGGACACAAAGATCCATTTTTAAAGGTGCTGAGTCTTCCCAAAAGACTTCTAGTTTTCTAGTAAATATACACATATATTTCATATATGTGGGCAAAAGCAGTTTTACAGTTATGAGTACCCAAAACACAGTTTATTATTGTATTATTTTCTACATAAACAGTAAACCAACTTTTGCCCCATCGTGTGAAAAGTTTTTTACAAAGTAACTCTGAAGTTTATTTGGATTAAAAACAAAAAAAAACCCTCAAAGAAAGCCCTGGCTGGTGTAGCTCAGTGGATTGAGTGTGGGCCTGCAAACCAGAGGGTTGATGGTTTGATTCCCAGTTAGGGCACATGCCTGGGTTGTGGGCCAGGTCCCCAGTAGAGGGCATGAGAGGCAACCACACATTGATGTTTCTCTCCCTCTCTCTCTCTCCCTTCCCTTCTCTCGAAAAATAAATAAATAAAATATTTAAATAAATAAATAGATGAAGACACCAAACAGAATTCTGTATAAGGGGAGTAATGGCTAAAGTAACTAACCAAATTTTAAACACATGTTATAAATGCCACAACTGTATCGACACATACCAAATTTATAACTCCATTACAAACTAGACTCCTGCATCTACCTACCTATTGAACATCTCTACCTGGCTGTTTAATACATATCTCAAACATGGCATATTCCAAAACTCAGCTCCTGATTTTCTCCCCAAACCTGCTCTTCCTACAACCGTTCTTCTTCTCAAAAATGGCAACTCCACCCTTCCAGTCACTCAAAATGCCTAGGAGCCCATGCTCGACTCCTCTCCTTCTCAGTCACCTCACGTGCAACCTGACAGCTCACGTTGTGCCTTCTTCCACACCAGGTACTCCTTCCCACCTCCACCACTCCCACCTGCTCTAGACCACACCATCCCTCACCTGGATTTCGCGGTAACTTCTTAATTAAACTCTCTGCTTCCACCTTGCCCTACAGGCTCTAAACCTAAGCAGATGATGCCATTGCTCTTTTCAAAGCCAACTTTCCCAAAATAATTTTAGAACTATATAAATATTAAGAACTGTATAAATGTTTAGAACTGTATAAATGTCCTTAACTGTTAAGGAGTTGAAATTACCCTCGGCCCTTTGAAGGCAACCATGAGGCTGATGAGGCCCCCAGTGAAAATGAGTTCGACAACACTGTTCTATACCTCCTGCTGCCTTCCCTAAGCTCTCCAGGCAGAGTCAGACATTTGGTTCTCTCCTCTGTACTTTCTCAGTAACTTGGACAGTGATGTCATTTACCACAAGACAAGAGTATTTTGTACACATCTCTGTTCCTAGGCTGGGAGTGCCTCATGGCCAGGACTGTACCACTCTGCAGTCTGTGCTCCCACTGCCAAGCCAAGGTCCCAGTGCACATCGTGAGCACTTATCAAGTCTGCTGACTGAGTAACAGTTTGCTGCAGAATGCTTTTATTCTTGGGAGTAAAGGGGAGAAAACTGTACTTGAACAATCATTTAAATAAAATGGAAAAAAAAGAAGATTTAAATAAAACATGTTAAAATAAATGACAAAAAAAAGAATGCTTTTATTCTAGTGTAAATTTAGAGGCAACCTACAAATGTAATAATAGATGAAGAGTTTACAAATAAGAATGCATACAACTTGATGGGATATCATGCAGTTATTTCAAATATGGCCATAAAGACAGTATGGCAAAAGGGCAATGTTAATGGTATATTAATAACAATGTACTATTTATTGAGTTCCTAGTATGTGCTAGGCGTTATAATAAGCACTTTACAAATATTTTATTAAACTTCACAGGGTCTATAAAGTAGGTATTAGTATTCTCATTTTTTAGTGATGGAAACCGAGACCCAGAAATTAAACTCTGCCCTACAACACACCACTGAGACTAGAACCTCATTTGAGACCAAAGCTTAGTTCTAAGTCATTATGCTCCACTACCTCCTAGAAGTGGAGGCAAAAGGATACACAACTGAATAACTTACTATGAGCAACTGCATAAAAAGGAAAAGATTCAGTTGGTTGGCGCATCATCCAATACACCAAAAGACTGTGGACTCCATTCCTGGTGAGGGCACATACCTAGGCTGCAAGTTCAATCCCTAGTTGGGGGGTGTATGGCAGACAACCGATCAATGTTTCTCTCTCATATTACTGTTTCTCTCTCTGTCTCTCCCACTCCCTCACGCTCTACCTCTTCTCTAAAAACACCAACAAACATATCCTTGGGTGAGGATTTTTAAAAGAAGAAAAAGACTCTTAGGAACAAAAGCCTAGGCTGACCTACCTCAGAATTCTAAAGGCAGTTATGAGAAAGAAATATTGGTGATATTTTTCTTTCCATTTTTATAAAATTTTTAATGTCATAAATGATAATTTTCTAAAAATATTAGTTATTCCTCCTACACATATTTTTCAGTGTTCACTGCATTCTTAGGTGGATCTACTAACTAGCAGGATGCAATAAAAAAAAATAAACCTAAAACAAAGCTGGCTCGCAGTCCCTAGAAAACGGATTCTGTGGGAATCACTCAGAGAGGAAAACAACGGCAGAGGTAAGAAAGACAAGGAAGTGTTCTCTTCCACTCCAGGTTCACCTCTGGGTGCTCTGACAATTGTCTCCACAAGCCACACTGCCCAGAACCTCATATCGGGGCCCCCCAATGTAAGCTGTAGGGCACATGACAAAGAACCAATAAGCCCCATAAAGGTCCTCAAGATAAAAAGGTATTGAGAAAGCAGGGAAGCCCGATAATTTATCTTCTTCAAATACTGGCCAGGCAGCAACTTTGTCTAGAATCTGCTGCAGCAGCCATTGTGCCAGCTAGCAGGGATCAAAATAACCCTGGGGGTGTTGTTCTACCTCCCCTCGCTACCGAACACGTACAGTTCATTCACCCTTACTCAGCCTTTCCTTTCCTCGGTAAAAAGCTTTACACAGGAAGACGCACTAAGTCAGCCCTTACCATCTTAGTAACTTGTTCATGGCACCCCAAGCCAAGAGAAATGCCTAAGAGTTCCCTTTATTAAGTAATTGGGTATGAACAGTTTAATAACTATGTTGACCTAGCAACTTAGCAACATTTGAAAATAAAATAAAAAAGCAAGTACAAGAAAAATTAATGTTTTTATTTCATTCTTAAATCACTACCACTGCTTACTAGTAAAATTTGCGTGCCTGTTGGGCCCTGCACAGCCTCTTACACCGTAGGATCATATTAAACATTGACATCCTTATTTCTTTTTCCACATTGATTTTCACCAGTTGCTTACCTGTTATCACAGTAACCCACCAAACTCCCAGCTCTGCAAAACTAAGGTATCATCTAAAGAAATACAGTGCAATCTAATACTAAAACTTGAACTGCTTAGAGCTAATAGTTTCCACAGTATTCAACAGCTGTCCATTTCCTTTGAAATTTTAAAATATTCTGCAGCTGGCACCTCTGTGAGTTGGCAGTGGTGTCCCAGAGCACCTAGGCACATATTTTGGGAATGATGTTTTTAAGCCCTTAGCTTTTGTGAAGCCCAATGATAAAAAGTCTCCCTAATGAGAAATGCAGAAACCTAGACTAGTCCCTGCTAGGCCACCCATATGACACACACAGGCCATTTACCCTCTGCAGTCCTGCACTTCAGTCACAGAATCAGGGGGCTAGGTTAGATCATCTCCGAAGATCTCTTCTGTTCTAAAATACTAAGAATGCATGTTAGAGGAAGGAGCTCATTCTTACTGGTTTTAGAGGAAAAGGAGAAAGGGCGAGAGCAGCAAGGACAAGAACAAGTATTTATTTTCCAGAAGGAACTGGCAAACTAAAAAGTTCTGGGTACAACCCTGAGGTAGGTACAGCCCTGAAGATTCGAGCGGGAGGTGTTACTGAAGTAAGACCTCCGGGTGGCCGGGTGAGACGGCCATCGTACCTGCACCAAGATAACCTTGTGCAGGGGCACTCAGAGCAGCAGGGCTCACCGCCCTGCTCTTGCCACGCGCTCTTCCTCCTCCTGTTGAAACTCCTTCTTGACAAGTGCTTTACATTATGAAGCGACTGGACAGTGTTATGGTGTAGAGTCTGTGACGCTGACCCAAATTACCTCTCCTAACGGGAGGTCAAACTTACCATGTAAGCCTAAAGAGCAGCAGAGCAAACAACAGAGCTAGCCAGTCAGAGACACTGAAACACAAATATTGCACATCTGTAAAGAGGTGACATTTCTCTTAATTTCTAAAGTATGTTACCATGGATTTTGTAGTTTTATTTGAAGTTGTACATAAGTTTTTATTCTAATTTGATGGGGATTTTTTTCTTTTGAAATTAGTTTTAAAAAGATGATTTAGGACAAAAAATGTTTTTGCAAGACACAGAGTACCCTGTAAGCAACAGAAAACACACTGATCTCTGCTGTTGTTTACTAGCACTTCTCACTGCTCAGCATTACATTAAATGTTTCTTTTTCTCTCATTTTATTTTCTGGCTCTAGAAGATACATTTCCTGACGATAGGGGCTTTGTTTGGTTTACCAACGAATGCCCAGGGTGCAGCACAAATTAGGTGCTCATTGCATCTTGGTTGAAAGAACAAATGAAAACCATAAGGAGTGTCAGGGAATGAATGAAGACAAGCTTTAGTACTAAGGAAGTGGCCGTGGAGCCAGGTCATACACACTTACGAGGAAGTGGGAGTGGGCGACAAGTTCTGAAATAAGTTAAGTGGGAAGTGTGGTCTCTAGTCTCGAGGAACCAGCAAACAGGAAGCTATGTCCCAGGACTAATCAACATTACTTGTCAGGATACCACAGTTTCTCCAGGACAGGAGAGGGGTGCTCAAAGGGAAGATGCTTGGCAGCCCAGGAAAGAATGAGGCACCCTACAGAGGTCACAACATTCTGGAAAGTTTCTGAAGGCAAACTGAGAAAGAGAAGTACACCTTAGCAAGACTATAAGTTAAGTGAAAACATTTTTGTACCTTCTCTTTGCACTTCCCTACATCCTTGCTCGCCAGGGCGGTTGGACAGTGACTGCCTGGCAACGCTGACGCTAGATCATCTCTTTCCCTGTCTGTGGCCCAGACATTTCCCTCATGACCTAAACCTGGTAGTCCTCTAAATCTCAACATTATTCCAGTGAACTCACATAGAGTTTTCCTCTTGAAATAGAAGCAGAGTCAGCAGCCCTGGGCCCCCATCCTGGCTAGCCAGGCCACCAGCACCTCACTGCATTCTCTGGACGGGGCTCCACCTGCGCTGCCTGTCACCGGGAGCAGGGCTGCCTGTGGTCTGGCAGCGCCCGCATTCCACCTTTGCTAAGGTTGGCAGAAATGTCGACACCCATGTTTGCTTTAAAAAATTATAAACCTGCCCTGGCTGGTGTAGCTCAGTGGATTGAGCACGGGCTGCGAACCAGGCATTGCAGGTTCGATTCCCAGTCAGGGCACATGCCTAGGTTGCAGGCCATGTCTCCCAGCAACCGCACATTGATGTTTCTCTCCTTCTCTCTCTGTCTCTCTGTCTCTCTCTCTCTCTCTCTCCCTCCCTTCCCTCTCTAAAAATAAATAAATAAAATCTTAAAAAAATAAAAATAAATAATTATAAACCAGCAATGCATGTTTACTGCAGAAAACATTTTTAGGAGAATAAGCAAAAAGATAATTAATTCAGCTTACTCCTACCACCCAGAGATAACCCCTATTAACATGCTGGGGTCCTTGTTCCAGACGTTTTCCTGCACATTCATACCCTATAAACATAGACGCATCACATATATATTATTTGTACAAAAGCAGTATATTATACATCCTGCTTTGCCTTTCTTACTAAACACTGTAGCAATTTTAGATATATACTCTGTTGAACATATTTCTAAGTATATTTAAAATATGCAACTAATTTTAACTGCTATGCATACTCTGAGGAAATCTCTATTTTAGTTAAGTCTCGTACATATTTCCATTACACAATAAAAATAACTAAATGACTAAAAAAGTAACATCTTTACAAATTTAGAAATCACAGAAAGAAAAGAAAATTAAAATAACTTATAAAACCATCACCTAAAAGTGATCGACATTTTTTACGTATTTTCTTAAAAAGCTTTTGCATAACACACACCAGGATTGGATTTTTTCTCAACATTGGATTCTGTGAGAAATTTTATGAAAACATTTCAAAAAAAGAGTTTTTTCCTCAATCATGTCAGGATATTTTGGGTTTAGAAGACTTTGATGTCTATAATTAAGCTTCTTAACTAATTTTGTGGGAGTTGGCATTGATCAGGAACATAATCTCTATAATGGCCCAATAAATAGCAGTACACTTATGTCAGGTTTCTGTAAGTAAACAAAATTTCTGCCCCCCCCCCCAAAAAAAACTTGCCTTTTGCTTCAAAGGAAACTTTATTTTCTGCTGAGGCACAGTTTTCCGCTGCAGGTTGAGCTATTCATTGTTCAGAGTCACTGTCTAAATTCTAATAAGGCGCCCAATAGCCCTCTAAATATTGTTCACTTTATAGAATTTTCAACTGTTAGCTGAATGCTAGGTGAAACTCATGACTTTTAAGAAATAATTGGGATGCTATAATTTGGTTCTTTCTTCTAAAACGAACACTGCAGAGTTCAACAGGATGATAGTGCCAGGGAACACACATACCTTGCCCTCCCCTCCGAAAACCAAAAATCAAATTACCATGGCAAGAAAGAGGATTGATATTACCTCTGGTTTAACTCATGCAAAACACCAGCACTTGTGGTTTTAGGTTACAGCAGCATGCCTGGGAACAATACAGCCCACATGTGAGCCCACCGTGACTTAGATGCTCACGAAGGAAACCCTTAGGTATTGCTGATCATGTATTGTTTCACACACACAAGAAATTAAAGCAGTCTCATTTCCATAGGATCTATATGTTTTCGGAAATGATTCAGAGAGAAGACCAAAGGTTCCTTACCAAAGATAGAAGGTAAAAAACTGCTCACTTTCTCAACGGAAGGGAAATTCTCTACTTAGTTCCATGCCATTCAACTGATTTAATTCTATTTAACATTTACCAAAAATGTTATGTCACATGCAGATCATAAAAAACGCTGCGGGAGTTATTCCTTGTGCTCATGCACCTCAGAGCGTAACGCAGAGCTGTTCTGGGCCAGCAGCAGCCGGCCATTCCTGGTTAGAGGATTTTTAATTGCGAATTCAACTTCTTTAGCAGGTCTCTTCGAATTTCTATTTCTTCAGGGTTTTTGTTTTATTCAGTTTGTCTTTCAAGCATATAAGGCGTATATGTCTGTGAACAGTGGCTGTATATCTTTTTCCTGTCTTACAGTATTTTTTTAGTGGCAGAAGGGTATTCCAGTATACATTATTTCATTATGGCCAGAACCAAAAGTCTTTCATGGAATTCTTTCTCATAGTGTACTCAAAAATCAAATTGGTTATTGAGAAGAACAAACGAGAACACATGAGGGGGGAGAAAGGTCCCCACTGTGGTAAACTACATGTGGATTTCTTGCGCACACATAGAACACATCAGAGAGTACAGCTAAAGAACTCTGTTTTAAGTAGATAACTTCTCTTATTTTCAATCCTGTGAAAGGGACTACAATCCAAACCTCCATAGTTTTCAGTGTAAAGAAATTTATGGGAAAAGTGAAGCTAGGAAGACCTTGAAACAACACACAAACTGCTCTCACGCAGCAATAGGAAACCATTTCCTCTACCTTCCTCTGCATGGTGGACACCCCAACTGCAGTCTACACATTATAAAAGCCTTTCCGTGACTGGTAAATTCTCTACTGTTTACTGTAACGTTCACAGAACACTATACTAGATGAGATGAGGTGAAACAGGAAACACGGCCCTTGTCTTTTCAATACCTGGTGCTTAATCAACTTGATATCCACATTAGACAAATATGAATTTTGACCCCTGCCTCACATCTTGCATGAAAACCAATTTCAGATGAACCATGGACGTAAAAGAAAGAATAATAAACCTTCTACAGAAACGCATCTTTATGACCTTCAGACAGGCACAAGTGTTTTAAAAAGAACACAGAGGCCTAACTTTAAAGGAAAAAAGCTGAAATTGAACAAAACTATTCAAAGGACACCACTACATATAAGAAGTAAGACTTATAGGGAAAAATAATAGTTGTAATTCAAAAATTTAGGTAAAGGACTAGTACCCAGAATATATAAAGAAGTCAAATAAGAAGACAATCCAGTTTTCTTATAATGGGCAAAAGTCTTGATTGGGCACTCACAAAAGAAGATCTCTGATAAGCATATAAAAGCCATTATCACCAGAGATGTGCACATCAGAATTACAAGTTGATACCACTAGACATCTGCCACATGGCTAAAAGTTTTAAAAACCAACAGAAAGTATTAGCAAGGAAGTAGAACCACAAGAATATGCACACACCAGAAATGTTACGGAAAACTTTTGGTGACATCTGAACACACATATACTCTGTGACCCAATAATTCCACCAAAAGACAGGCACAATAATGTTCACAGCACCTTTCATCATAATAGTCAATGTTCATCAACAGTAAAATGGAAATAAAATACTATCCACAAAAAAATAAAATGTTACTGCTATAGTAATGGACAGTCCACAAGCTTTGAGAACAGATGATCTTGAACTTGAATTCCAGTCCCACTATTTACCGTGTAATACTACATATGTAGATATGAGTATTTAACCTTATTTAGTCTGCTTTCTGCATCTGAAAACTAGGTTCATATTATCTCTGTTACAATATTATTCTAAGGATTAGATATAATGTGTATATAACACAAAGTACTGTGACTGATGGGTACTCTTGATAAACAGTAGGACTAGAATTTGGGAAGTGTAACTTACATTACTCAGGATCAATTATCAATCCCTTTTATACATAAATACCACCCACCCTTGTAAAATAAAGATAATGTTCCACCTGACCTGCCAAATAAATCTGTAGTATTTCTGAGTTGCCAACTCAGTCATCAGTGAAATTATACAGGAGCTAGGTCGTGGCCTTTTATTCTTTGGCTATTTTATGAACCCCATATGCAATTGCAGCTGTCAGCTCTCATGCCAGAAGATCAAATGAATTGGAAAGATTAAACAAATGGACAGGAGAAATGCCAAAATGTGTGTAACTGCTGGAGGGAGTCTCACTGGTTCAGTTGCAGTCAGTCCTCAGAACACGGTGTGCACTGTGCACACATTCTGAGGAGCAGCACATGCAGCTCGGGGTGCCTGGAACACAAAAGAAAGAAAAGGGGGGCACCAAGACCCTAATACAACTGCAGCTTTCGGCCTACTTCTGTATCTCCTTTAGTATTATATATATCCTTATTTGTCATTACAGACTAAAACATACAGGTCCTATAACAAATCCCACTTCAACTTCTTTTTTAAAGAATTTATTTATTTTATATTTAATACAGAGGAGAAGGGAGGGAGAAAGAGAGAGAAAGAAACATCAATGTGTGGTTGCTTCCCGTGTGCCCCCTCTTCTGGAGATGTGGCCCGCGACCCAGGCATGTGCTCTGACTGGAAATCGAACCAGCGACCCCTTGGTTCACAGGCCAGCACTCAATCCACTCAGCCACACCAGCCAGGACTCACTTCAACTTCTTCTTAATGTAAATATACATATTAAATAGCAACCAGGTCCTAAATTTTAAAGTTACAATAAAAATTAGGAGAAAAGAGATTCACCGAGGGAAGGAGAGAGATAAGACACCCCTCTGAAGATGAGAAGGAAAGTCAAAATAAAACTAGAACTAAGGAAGCAGGACTTTCAGCCAAGATTGAGATGTAGGTAGACTCATTTTGCCTCCTCACACAACCAAAAGAAGGATAAAAAACAATCTAAAAACAAAAAAACAACCAGAACTGCTAGAAAATCGAACTGTATGGAAGTCAGACAACCAAAGATTTACAGAAGAAACATTCACCCAGATGGGCAGGCAAGGCAGAGAGGACGAGATGTGGCAGATAAAAATCAGGAGGGACAACTGGGGAGCAAGCGATCCCAGGCCAGATGCGCAGCACAGGGTTCCAGTCACGGGAGAAGAAAGCCTCATAACCTCTGGCTGTAAAGCAGTGAGGGTTGGTGCTGCAGAAGAAACTGCTGGCCTCTCAGGAGAGAACATTTAAAGGGCCTACAGGGCCCTAGAACACCAGCAAACATACCCACTCTGGGAATTAGCACCAGGGCAGCAACTAGAAGGGTGCCAGACACTTAGAGGAAGTGGGGAAAGTGACTGGGAGTGCAGCAAGAGCCAGACAAGTGGCAGTGTTCCCTCTCTCACCTCTCCCCCACATACTGCACCACAAAGTAGCAAAGTGGGCTGCCCGGCCCTGGTGAATACCTAAGGCTCTGCCCCTTACAATGAAAAGGTATACCAAGCATGGGAATATACACAGAAACACAGGGAAGCTGCTAAAATGAAGAGACAGGGAGATAAGGCTCAAATGAAGATAAGGATCAAAACTCCAGAAAAAGAACTAAGCAACAGAGAGACAGCCAGCCTATCAATGCAGAGTTCAAGGAACTGGTGGTCAGGGTGCTCAGAGAAGAGGTGAGAGCAGCCACAAAATAAAGGAAGAAGAGAAGGCTTGCAAAGTGAAATAAAAATATACAGGGAACCAACAGTGACAGGAAGGAAGTTGTGATTAAAATCAATGATTTGGACAACTGTACTTGAACAACAATTAAAAAAAGTGCAAAAAAAAGAAAAAGAAATAAATCCCATAAATGAGAAGGATATACTCTATAATAGTTCAACCATTAATATATGTATCTTTTTGTGAAGACAAAACTCTAATTTCCAACATTAATTTTAAAAATTAAAATGTTTCCTCAAAAAAAAAAAGGATGAAATAAACAGCTGACCAGAACAGAAAAAATAAACAAGAATTTAAACAAAAAAACAAAAAACAAGGAGAGGCTTAGGAACCTCTGGGACACTTTAAACATACCAACATCCAAATCAGAGGTGCCAGAATAATGAAAGAAAACTTCATTAATTTGGTGAAAGAAATAGACATAAGGGACCAGGAAGCACAGAGAGTCCCAAACAAAATGGAGGCAAAGAGGACCACACCAAGACACATCATAATTAAAATGCCAAAGGATAAAGATAAAAAGAGAATCTTAAAAGCAGCAAGAGAAAAGAAGAGTTACCTCCAAAGGAGTTCCCATAAGACTATCAGCTGATTTATCAAAAGAAACCTTGCAGGCAATAAGGGGCTGGAAAGAAGTATTAAAAGTCATGAAAGGCAAGGACCTACAACCTAGATCACTCTATCCTACAAAGCTATCATTTAGAATAAAAGGGCAGATAAAAGTGCTTCCCAAACAATGGAAAGCTGAAGGAGTTCATCATCACTAAGCCCTTGTTATATGAAATGTTGAAGGGCTTATCTAAGAAAAAGAAGATCTAAGGAAAAGAAGAAGATTTGTGAACCATAAAATGACAACAAATTCACAACTACCAACAACAGAATCTAAAAACAAAAACAAAAACAAAAACAACCAGCCCTGGCTGGTGCAGCTCAGTGGATTGAGCACAGGCTGTGAACCAAGGGGTTGCCAGTTCAATTCCCAGTCAGGGCACAGGCCTGGGTTGCAGGTCAGGTCCCCAGTGGGGGCCACATGAGAGACAACCACACATTGATGCTTCTCTCCCTCTACTTATCGCTCCCTTCTCTTCTCTCTAAAAAGAAATAAAATAAAATCTTTAAAAATAAAAAATAAAACAAATTGGGCAAGCAACTAAAACAGGAGCAGAGTCATAGGGATGAAGATCACACAGAGGGTTGTCAGCGGGTAGGGGGAGGAGGCAGAATGGGGGAAACTTACTGGGAATAAGAAGCACAGTTGGTGAGTACAGAATAGACAGGGGGTGCTGGGAATAGTATGGGAATTGGAAAACCCAGTGAACACATGGGTACAACACATGAACTAATGGGGGCATTGCTGGAGGGAACAGGGTACTCAGCAGAGGGGGGGCAAAGGGGCCAAAAATGGGATAACTGTAAAAGCATAATCAACAAAATATACTTAATTAAAAAATTAGGAGAAAAGATTATTTTTAAGTGTAACATTTTCAATAATATTTTACTCATTTACAAAGAAAAGTCAGGATATTGACTTGTGTTACCATGTAAACTAGCAAGGGGAAGACAGAGGCAGAGCAAAGAAAAAATAAATCCCCTGGCATCTTGAAATCAAATTTTATGACCCAAATAATTACTGAAGAATAAGGCTCCAAACTTCCATATTTTGATTACCCTCTCGATTTCTGCTCCATTAAAGTTTATCTTCATGCCTTTAAATAGTATATGTAACTCAAAGTACTCCTAAACTCAGTTCCATTCACTCCACCAGCAAGGTCAGCACTCCAGCCTGGAGCAAGTCTGTAACACAGGCACTCCATACACTGGGAGTGAGGAACAACAAGCTTTACCTTTCTTCTGTGACTGAATTACCGGGAGAGTCCCAGGCCATTGCTAACCTAGTGAGACAAAGGAATACTTTGGGCAAAGCCTCGTGGATGTCCTTCTCAGGCACCAGTGTTTTCACAGGCCATGCTGGATTTACCTTGTACGCAGGGATCCAGTTTTCTGCTCACGTGAGGCTTTTGCCATAGAAGGACCTTCCTTGGTTAGGGAAGTCCTCTTGCAATTTTCCTCAGTGATCTCTCTATTTACAAAGTTCTATGGATCCCACTCTAGTTTGTCTCTATGAATGAAATAATGTAATTCACATTTTTAAAAGCTAGTACATAGGCCATCTGCTACATAGAAGTAGGTTTAAAAAGGCAGGGGGTGGTGAGATCCATGAGTTTAAACAAACATGGCACCCAACAGGTTTGTTCAAAATTTTAATTCAATAATTGTCCTTAAAATTCTAAGGCCAGGCTATTAATCTCTTAAATCAGGAATAAAGTACAATAGGATTTTACTTCCAAGGCACCTTGCAAGATAGTTTTTTAAAAAATGGGACAATGCTTCAATCACTGAGCAACCTGGCTACAACCCTTTCCAGAACTGTTGAGAAGAATCCATATATTAATGGTTTGGGTGTTAGATACCACCTTATATGTGATGTTGGTGCATACCATGCTGTACCACTGTTTCAGAAACAATACAGCACCATCTACTTAAACCTTATGTTTAATAAGACTGGGCATTACTTAAGAATACAACTCTGAAATACCTAAGAATGACTGAAAACGAGATTGAAAATAAGTGGAATTTTTTTGCGGCCGCGCTACAAGTTGATCCATCCTTAGAGACGAATCTGGGTGACTGTGATCTGGGAATGCGAAGTGTGATAGCGCCTGCTACAGTCCTAACTCGAACCTAATCACTCACAGGAATAAACCCGAACCAGCCTACACGGTATGGTGAACAGGAAGAGTCAGTCTGCAGTTTATCTAGACCACAGGTTAAAAGGAAATCACTGCCTTGTTGAAGTACACGTGAGCAAGCACGATATAAGAAACCGTGGTCTAAAACAGTTACACGACGCACTGTATCTGAACACAAACTTGACTACCTTGATCTCAGCTGAAATAAAATAAGTTGTGATGGATGTGCTGTGTTGGATGATGTCCTAAAAAGCACTACTACCCTGGAAGTAATAGATCTTTCTTTAAAGAGAAGAAAATATGCAAGAGCAAAGAATCTCAGTGAAACTCTTGCTTCACACAATAGGAGTCTCAAAGCATTGTCCGCAGTCAGTAAAAACACAGAAAGACAAAGGCTTGTTGCACTTTCTCAACCAATGAAAACAAACCCCACACTCTCTACTATCTGCATTTGGGGAAACAAGTTTGAAGAGGCTACATGTGCAGCAAATTCAGACTTCACTCAAATGGGCCGTGTAAAGCCACACAGTGCAGGTGTGGAGCCATCTGTGGTGGATGTACGTATGTATCTTGCAGAGACTCCAATGGCTGTAAAATGATCAGCAGGTCAACACCTCTAAAAAACAAGTGCTAAAGTAATTTCCACACATCAGTCTTACTACGTTCACAGAGATTAATATTTCATTGCCTATTCACAAATTAGAACAAGTTACTTTTTTCAGTGTGTAAAAGATATGACTATATTAAACTTTGTATAACTATCTATTAAAAATGAATAAAACAGCCCTGGCTGGTGTAGCTCAGTGGATTGAGCGCGGGCTGCGAACTAGGCATCGCAGGTTCGATTCCCAGTCAGGGCACATGCCTAGGTTGCAGGCCATGTCCCCCAGCAACCACACACTGATGTTTCTCTCTCTCTCTCTCTCTCCCTCCCTTCCCTCTCTAAAAATAAATAAATAAAAAAAAAGTGAATAAAACAAAATGGTGGTATTATCAGTTATTTATAATCCAAAATCTTTAAATTTTAAATATCTAGCAATAGAGGACATATTAACTAAAAGAAAGTACTGCTTTGTAACAGAATATCATACATCTATTAAATTTTTAGTAACATGAAATAATTTAACGTTACATGGGAGAAGGAAAGCATGATTTTTAAAAACAATTCATATACATTATAACCACAACTTTGCAAACCAACAGATACAAAGAGAAAAACACATCAAAACTTGCCAGTAGCCATATCTAGATGTTTGGTGTCTTTCTCCTTACTGTTCTACAAAAATTTGATTAAAAATGTTTTTCTGAACAAAGACATTCACCTAAAATTGTTTTTCAGTTAAATTTAAAACACCACAAAACATTAAAGGCACAATGATAAAAGAATCTAGTCAACTAGACTTCATGTTCTAATAAATCACATGTCACTTCAAGAAGTCATTTTGCATTGCCAGTGTACCTTGCTGGGATTTTACTCCCGAATAATTGGTGATGGAGAGAATATTAAGTACACAAATAAGTTCTAAGAAATGGGCTGGAGTATAGCTCATATATTAGAAACAGAAGAAAGAAAGCGAAACAGAAATTAGAAATAAGGGGAGAGAGGCTGTGATAACAAGTCTCATGTAAGAAAGGTCCAGAACGATGGTACTTGAAGCATAGCTCACTTTTCCCACTGTCAGGGAGCAGTGCCACCACCTCAAGTGACCGTCCGTGAACCATGAGACTAAGAAAAAGTACAGCTTTGTACTAAAATCACAACCTAAAACCATTCTAAACAACAGCCATCATGATTTTGTAATAATAAAATGAATTCTTATCATTTAGTAGTAAACAAACAGGCAAACACCAGTTACTTCATCTACTCATCACATACATTGTATACTCAAAAGTTTCAAATGTTTTTAACCTGAGAGATTTAAGAAATGGCAATGGCAAAAATAACAGTACTCACAGGCCCCCATAGAGGATTCCTTTCAAACATCCAGCAGTGCCTTTCACTCTTCTGATTAATCATTATTTCCTGCTTGTGGAGGAATTTTCTGGGTATATGACTTGTGAGTAAAATCTATAGGCATTCTGTATTTAGATGTCAGACACTCACACGACGTCCATTAGACATGGTGAAGAACTAACTAATAGGAAGTACACAGCTAGGTTTCATAACTTTATTTCTAGCAGTGATGGAGCCTCAAAGAACTACGCAAACGAAGCATTTCAAAATCCCTTGAAGGTATTTCAAAATGCAGTGAGAAAGCACTAGGAATAGTGTGGTGGGACGGGGAAGCATGAGGCCAACTACATGTGACTTTATGGTAGCTGTGGCCTTCAGATGTGTAAGACACTGCCTTCAAAACTCACTGCTAAAGGATCCTAGGATTTTTTTCTCGTGGTAAATAGATAAGCATAAGAAATACTGAATAATGGACTTCTGGTCAAGACAGAGGCATGGGCAGCAACACTTTACCTCCTCACTCAACCACAAAAAGAACTACAACTAAATCTCAAAACAAATAAGACCCAGAACCATCAGAAAATCGAATTGTATGGAATTCCAACACTGAGGATTTAAAGAGGCCACATTCATCCAGATGGGTAGGAGGAGTGGACACGTGGAGATAAGCAGAGTCAGCAGCGGGGCAGAAGAGGCAAGGGTGGTCATCCATTCAGATGTGGTAGATAAAAATCAAGAGGGATACCTTGGGAGTGAGGGATCCTGGCCCCAGAAAAGACCATGTAATCCAGAGTTCCAGCACCAGAAAAAAAAATCCACCCTGGTGGGTGTAGCTCAGTGGATTGAGCGTGGGCTGCGAACCAGGCATCGCAGGTTCGATTCCCAGTCAGGGGACATGCCTGGGTTGCAGGCCATGTGCCCCAGCAACCGCACATTGATGTTTCTCTCTCTCTCTTTCTCCCTCCCTTCCCTCTCTAAAAATAAATAAATAAAATCTTTAAAAAAAAAGAAAAGAAAAACCCCCATAACTTCTGGATGTAAAAACCAGTAGATGTTGGGGCAACAGAAGAAACTGCTGGATTTTCAGGAAATTCCACTTAAAGGGCCCACACAGTCTTAAAATGTATGCAAACCCACCACTCTGGGACTCAGCACCAGGGCTACAGCTGGAAGGGTACCAGTTGCATACTGGCAGTAGGTGAAGTGACTGGAAATGGGGCAAGTGCTGGGAAAACCTCCAGAAGCCATGCAGTGGCACAGTCCCCCTCCAAGTCCTTCCCCACACAGAGCCAAAAAGCAGTGAAGCAGGTTGCACCACCCTGGTGGTTAGCTAAGTTCCACCCCACACAATTTGCAGGTGCCTTTTCTACAGTAGGCCACACTACTAAGACAGAGAGTCAAAGCAGCTCTACCTAATACACAGAAACAAACACAAGGAGGCTGCCAAATTGAAGAGACAAAGAAATATGGTCCAAATGAAAGAATAGAACAAAGAACTAAAGAAATGGAACTAAACAAAAAAGAACTAAATGAAATGGAGATAGCCAACCTATCACACGCAGAGTTCAAAACACTGGTGATCAGGATGCTCAAAGAACTCATTGAGACAGCAAAAACATAAAGGAAGAAATGAAGGTTACATTAAGTAAAATAAAGAAAACCCTATAGGGAACCAACAGTGAAGGGAAGGAAGATGGTATACAAATCAACAATTTGGAACATAAGAAGAAATAAACATTCAACTACAAGAGAAAGAAGAAACAAGAATTAAAAAAAGATGAGGGCAGTATAAGAGGACTCTAGGATATCTCCGAATGTTCTAACACCCAAATCATAGGGATGCCAGACGAAGAAAAGGAAGAGCACAAAATTGAAAACTTATTTGAAAAAACAATGAAACAAAACTTCCCTAATTTGGTGAAGGAAATAGACACACAACTCCAGGAAGCACAGACAGTCCCAAACAAGTTGGACCCAAAAAGGACCACACCAAGACACATCATAATTAAAATGCCAAAGGATAAAGATAAAGAGAGCATCTTGTAAGCAGCAAGACAAAAGCCAAGAGTTACCAACAAAGGAGTTTCCATAAGACTGTGAGCTGATTTCTCAAAAGAGACCTTGCAGGCAAGAAGACAATAGTAGAAATATTCAAAGTGATGAAAAGCAAGGACCTGCAACCTAGATTACTCTATCCAGCAAAGCTATTATTTAGAGTAGAAGGATAAATAAAGTGCTTCCCAGACAAGGTAAAGCTAAAAGAGTTCATCATCACCGAGCCATTTTTATATGAAATATTGAAGGGACTTAAGTAAGAAGAAGAAGAAGATCAAAATTTTCAACATTAAACAGGCAATGAATTCACAACTATCAACAACTGAATCTAAAAAAAAAAGAAAAGAAAAGAAAAGAAACTAAGCAAGCAACCAGAACAAGAACAGAATCATAGGTATGGAGATCGTTTGGAAGGTTATCAGCTGGGGAGGGGAAGGAAGAGAATGAGGGGAAAGGTACAGAGATTAAGAAGCATAATTGGTAGGTACAAAATAGACAGGGGGATGTTAGGAGCAGTATAGGAAATGAAGTAGCAAAAGAACTTATATGCATGACCCATAGACATGAACTAAGGGGGGTATTGCAGGAGAGAAGGGGGTACCAGGCAGTGGGGGGATGGGGGCAAAATTGGGACAACTATAATAGCATAATCAATAAATATACTTAAAAAAGAAATTTAAAAAAGAAATACTTAATAATGAAACTGTTTAAGCTCTTGATCTCTCCCAAAGCAGTCTTCCATTTCCTTCCCAGGTCCCCTAGCCATTCCAAATAACTTCTTCACAGAAACATATCAGGATTTTAAAGGAGGAAAGGCACCAATGAGCAAATTTCTCATTCTTTCCATGTTTATAAGAGAAAAATCACTGGTTAAACACAATGTTTTAGTTAATATATCATATAACACAGATTTCTCAAAACACCTAATGGTTTATCATTATATGAACTGAATGAATGTTTACATAATAATTCAAATTTTCATTTCCCTTTTATGTGATACATAGATGTTGTCAAAAAATCAAACTATAATACCTGGATTCAGTTCAGCTCAGCAATATCACCTCATCGAGGTGATAGAAGAATAACAAACTGAAAACATGCTACTTTAAAGTAGTTGAGAAAATTTTGATTGGTAAAATTTTAAAAACATTTAATGTAGCTTGTGAGCCAACAAGTGGAAGCATAGAAGAAACTACTTGGGGAAATACACACTTAAATCACAAAGTCTTAGAAATTTAGAAATCCTCCCATTGCATGGGTAAGAAAACTGAGGCCAAGAGTGTTAAGGTAAGATAGATATGGCTATATTGATATTAATGAGACTAGCTATATACATCTCAGATCTTCTGACAGATTTTTTTCAGTGCTATTTCCATGGCATTACATTTCTTTTTCTTCTTTCTTCCTTTTTTTTCTTTTTTTGCAGTTTTATAACTTTATTCGACAATCAGCACTTAGTTTTTATCCATCTTAACTAGATTTTTTGAAAGTGGTGACAAGGTACACAGGTGACCAATATACAGAGCTTGTTTGGTGAATCTTCATCCTCATTACTTTTCTGGACAAGCGCACCTGGATACGGTGTTGGACATTCCTTACTCCTTTGGCCCAGACAGTTTTGTCGAGCCCGGTGTCAACAGGTATATCTGAAGTTCCCATCTCCTTTATGGCAAATTTCTGGACCTCTTTGAGTGCCTGAGGGGCACACTTCCTGAAACCCCATCCATGGATGTGCTTGTGAATGTCGATGGTGTATCCCTGGTCACTCCCTCACTGAAGGCAGAGGGGTCCTTCTTCTCGCCATCCTTCTCTGTGGGAGCCATTATGCCGGGCCCAGGTTGAAAAGAAAGGGCATCATATTTCTAAATTAGCTCTTTTTTAAATATGCTGTCATCCAGCATACTTTAATGGGGTGGTGATTTTGATAACAAGTAACCCACCTGCAATAATCACTTGCTATCAGTGAATGTCACTGTAAGCTTTGAAAGCTGATCTCTATGAAGTGAGAGGTGTAGTAAGAAAACATGGCATGTTCCTATACTGTGGTGGCATCCAACTGAGGGCTAATGCTTCCCGATTTCACTGGTCCAAGCCACCTCCCCCAGACCAGATCAGCTGAAGACTGGGTTGTCCTCTGCAGAGACAGAGTAGGTTTTGGACAGGAAGTGTTGGTGTATGCATTCAGCCATGAGTGATGAAGTCAAATGAGGATGTCAGCACTTTTGGTTCCCTCTCTCTACCTCAGAGGAATACAGCAGGAAACTTCAAACTGACCACATGCCAGTGAGCTATTCCCTAAAACTAAAACTGTCCCGCTCTGCCACAGTACACCAGGGCTGGCAGGGTCCTCCTGAGTATGCTGGCTGTGGCTCCTGACCACTGTTGTCAGGGTTTTAGCAGTTGAGTAGGCAAAAAAAAAAGAAAACCCATATGGAATAGTTTCTGATGATCTGACACTGCACATTGTAGATTTTTGTATGTATTTACAAGTAAACAAACCTTTTCACTGTTCATTCAGATATCATGAGGATATAGCTGTAGAAATATGCCGTAAGGATTGCACTAAAATAAAATTTCTCTTGTAAATATATGCTTTTTTTAGTTTCCTTCTTATATTTCAGTTTGCCAGCTTTATGAAAATGGACTTATTTGCCTTGGCTTTAAATCAAGCAATTTTGATCAATTTAGTCACATACACATGCTTAGTTAAATTTGAGAATAGCTTTAGGAACTGTGGTATCAACCAACTTGCTAAAATTAGTACTCCCCCCCCAAAAAAAGTATGTGGCTAAAAATAAACCTTAAAGAGAGTAAACAAAGCTTTTATTCTGTTCCCAACACTACCATCACTTTATTTCATGCCTCAATAAAATTAGTATTATTACTTGTAATTATAGTTGTATCCTTACGGTGCACCCTTCTCACAGCAACCCTAACAAATGGTGTAATTAGCTCCATTTAAATAGATGATGAAACCAAGAACTAAAGTTAAATAATTTTCCCAGAGAGTAAATGGCAGAGTTGCAATTCAAACCCTGGACTGTTTAACTTCAAAATTGGATCTTTAAAATGGAAAATGCTTGCTTACTCTCCCAAAGTTTTCTCAAAATTATTAACCTGAGATGGAATAAGAAAAACATTTACCCTATATCTGTTTTCTTGTTTTTAACCCTCCAATCCAAAGCCTTTTAAAGCTGGTAAACTTCCTCTTTCTACATCATATGACTCTTTTCATAACTAAATTACTCAAAACTTTGTATTTAATCTACTTGTAAGCAAATAGTGTTACATATAACCTAAAAAGTAGAGTCATTTTAGGATAACTTAGAGTTCATTTGAGCAATAGTTGGTTTATCTTACTTTGCTTATTGGTTATGAGAATGAGAAGAGTAAATTTGTCACTTCCTCAAGGTCACTTTGAGCCAGAAATAGAATTCTGGTTTAAGGTCTGGTTGCTAAGCCACATTTCCTCTGAGATGGTAAGCTATCATTGGTAAGCTGGTCACTAAGAAACAGAAAATAAGTAGAAAAATTACAGGATATTTAAAATATTGTTCCTGCTGCTTTCTCTTTGCCATGTTGGACATCAGTCTATTTTGCCATTTCCTCTTTTGTGGGTTCTATATTGCAGTGATGGGAAGAAACTGCAATAGCCTTGGCAGATAAGGGGAAAAAAACAACTTTATTCCTATTTCAAACATGAAAGAAATGTTTCATTTTCCTCTGTAATTAATATATGGGGTATAGCCTCACCCTGACTGGCGTGACTCCACTGGTTGGGCATTGTCCCACTGAGCAAAAGGTTGCCGGTTCAGTTCCCACCAGGGCACATGTCTGGGTTGCAAGTTTAACCCTGGGGACAGGATGAGATCAATGTTTCTCTCACATTGATGTTTCTCTCCCTCTTTCTTCCTCCCTTCCCCTCTAGATACATAAATAAAATATAGGATATAGCCTCAAGAATTAAAATCCTTTTTAAAAAAATTGTCTTGTTAAACCCATTTCTTCTGTTTAAGTTTTATTGGTATAAACTATCATTTGATTTAAAAATTTAAGGCATTTCACTGAGAAATGTATAGGTACTTGCACATATGGCACTTGACATGGTAGAGGGGTTTGTCTGAAGCAGCACTACGATGTTTCGAACAGTATTTTCAGTTTTATTACAAACATGCACACACAACAAAGACTGTCATGGGCCATTTCTTGGCTCTACTTGCACTCAGTACTTGCTCTTGAGCAGCTTCCTTGGCTAATACCATCTCGACAAATTCATTGTCGTTTCCTGCAGTCCTTCTTTGTCCTGCCAGTGTAAAGCACTTCTGTGAGTTTTCCCCCATCTTTCAGGTGTACTTACTGGTACATTTTCAAAGCCTGTTCCAAAAGCTTCTGTCCTTCCCTCGTCCAACAGGTAAATCTATGTGCATGGACACTCAGGTTGTTCTGAAGGTGCTGCATTGCCTGCTTGAGACACCACTTCCTGTTCTTTTAAAAATTTATCAAAAGCCTTTTTGTTTACATCATTTTTTCAAAGAGGGTCGAGTGCTTGAAGACTCTGCTTTGGTGATAACATCTTTGGCAGTTCTAAGAATGTATATTCATGCAAGGAGCAATAACTTACCATCTTGAATTTACTGCAGCAGGGAAGAGGTTTGCAACTTTAATAACTGCAGATCATATTGTGACCAATTTCCATCTCCACCAGCTGATTTCTTAGACGCTTGTCGCATGTGTGCCTCAACTTCCTCTTTCACTTTTCTAACTCTCACACGTCTTTCTATTTTTCCAGAGCATCCCTTCCTACTTTTTTTGTAAATGATGTGTTTCATTCGAACACTGTGAACTTGCTAGTTCAAGGTGACCACAAGTTTTTTCCACTTCTATCATTTTAACCCACTCTGCCTCATTACTGGAGAAGTGATTCCAAATTTTGAATGAGTTTTGAAGTTTTTGCCTTTCCTTTCTAATGGCTTTTTTTCTGGATATCTTTTTTCTTCTTTGCCAATAATTCTCGTTGTCTAACTTCCTCTTCTTTCCCTTCAGCTAAGGGAGCAGCTTCTAACTGAGCCTGTCTTCACTTTCTTTATTTTCCTGCTCCTTCCACTGAGCTTCTCCTTCGGCTTTCTTTTCTGCTCCTTTCTTGGCCTTTTCTTGTTCCTTAATTTTTTTTTGGGGGGGGGGCACAGCTATATGTATTATCACATAATGTTCTTATACTGTTCATATCTTCTTTTTTCTTTGTTCCCTTGCTGCTCTGTTTTGCTTTTCTTTTCTTTTTTTAAAAAGTTATTTTTTATTGTGTTTTTCCTTTACCATTTAGTCTCCTTATACCCTCAAAGCCTCAGCAATCACCACACTATTTTGCATGTCCATGTGTCCTGCTTTTCAATCTTTCTCCTCTCATCACCACACTCTGTCTTTTCTTTTCCTTCTTCATCTAAATGACAAAATTCTTTCCTTGAAAAAAAATGATGAAAGAAAACTTCCTTAATTTGGTGAAGAAAATAGGCATGCCAGTCCAAGAAGCACAGAGTCCCAAATAAGATGGATACAAAGTGGTCCACTCCAAGACTCCTCATAATTAAAATACCAAAGTTTAAAGATAAAGACAGAATCCTAAAAGCAGCAAGAGAAAAGCAGTTAATTACCTACAGGGGAGTTCTCATAGGACTCTCAGCTGATTTCTCAAACAAAACTTTGCAGGCTAGAAGGGATGTGCAAGAAATATTCAAAGTCATGAAAAGCAGGGACCTACAGACAAGATTGCCCTACCCAGTGAAGCTATCATTTAGAATCAAAGGAAGATAAGGAGCTTCCCAGACAAGAAAACACTAAAGGAGTTCACCATCACCAAAACATTATTATATGAAATGCTAAAGGGACTTATTTAAGAAAAAGAACAATAAAATGGCAAAAAATATATATCTATCAACAATTGAATCTAGAAAACAAACCAAGCAAACAAGAGGAACAGAGACAGAATCATGGGTACGAAGAGCGTTTTGATGGTTGCCAGATGGGGAGGGTATAGGGGAATGGCTGAAGAGATGAGGGGATTTAAGGCATACAAAAAGGTAGTCACAGGATAGCCATGGGGATGTAGAGTACAGTATAGGAAATGGAGTAGTCAAAGGACTTATACACATGACCCAAGCACATGAACAATGGTGTGAAGATTGCCTGAGGGAGTAGGGGTGCTGGGGGCGGGCAAAGGGGGAAAAATCAGGATGACTGTAATAGCATAATCAATCAAATATAATTATAAATAAAGGAAACAATTCTCTGCAAGAATCAAAATTATACCAGAAAGAATAAAATGTATCTATATCTTCGAATGAGCTATTCATGTTATCAAGTCCAGGACATTTTAAAAATTTGACCATCTGGAATTCATTTCTAACACGGAGATAAATACTTCAAAGAAACTGTCCTTTGCTTTACTTTTAGAAGGAACTGAGTTATCGAAAGTACTTTGATCTGTCTCTGTGCAGCTTGGTACCTTACATGGCCAAGTCTAAGTACTGTATAATGATCTTGGTTCTTCCAGTCCTGGGATCAAGTGTTTTTAGCAAGGGAAATTCTTCTAACTACAATTCTTTATCTTCTGATTCCTCTGATAACTCTACCTTATCCTCTAGTTCCTGAAAAGAGGCAGTAGCATTTGTTTCTCTTTGTAACAAAACCTTCAAACTCTCTTCCCACAGGTGCAACGTGACAGAATGTTGAGGCTGTGGTTGAAAAAGTTAAGGGATTTCACTGCACTGCATGGCATAAATCAGGGGCCAGAATAGGGGAGATAGTGGTACACTGGGTGTTCACAGCACTTGGCAGGCGCAGCATGAAGACCAGGGCCCCATGGGCACAGAGGTTTTTGTTCAGAAAGGGCACTTAATGTTCTCTTCAGGTCTAATAGCTCTACCAACTACCCTTCTGCAGTGATGGAAATGCTCTATATTTATGCTATATCATAAGGTAGACACACACAACCACTTGAGACATGGCTTGGGTGACCAAGTAACAGAAATTGTACTTTGGTTAAATTTAAAAGCAACCTGTGGCTAGTGGATAGCACAGGACTAAAGCCTGGGTATATCTTTTATTTTAACCCTGGCTGGTGTGGCTAAGTGGACTGAGTGCCAGCCTGTGAACCAAAGGGTCACGGGTTCAATTCCCAGTCAGGGTACATGCCTGGGTTGCAGGCCAGGTCCCCAGTGGGGCATGGAAGAGGTAACCACATATTGATGTTTCTCTCCCTTTTTCCTTCCATTCCTCTCTCTCTAAAAATAAATCAATACTGTCTTTTTAAAAAATACAATAAAATAAAAACTTTTTATTTTAAAACAGACTCATAGGCCCTTGCTGGTGTGTCTCAGTTGTTTGTCGTTTCGTATACCAAAGGGTTATGGGTTCATCCTGGATGGGGAACGTATGGGAGGCAACCAACAGATGTTTCTCTCTCTTCTTTCCTCTCTATCTAATATCAACAAACATACTTTTAAAATTAAAAATATAAATAAAAATGAACTCATAGGAAGTTTCAAAAATAGTAGAGAGGTCCAATTTCCCCTGATTTTGTCATACTATATAACTATAGTACAATATCAAAACCAGGAAACTGACATAGGCAGAAGTTGTGTTCATGTTTATGCCTTTTTTTTTTCACTTATACAGATCTGTGTAACAACTACCACAATCAAGATCCTCAACAATTCCATCAGCACGAAAACCCTGTTGTGCTAGCCCCTTGTAGTCATACCAATCACCCTTCTCCCCACCGTCCTAACCTCTGGCAGCCCCTCATCTATTCTCTATCATGTTGTCATCTGCAGAACGCTATAGAAGTGGAATCACATAGCATGTGACTTTTTTAGATCGGCTTTTTTCCACTCAGCATAATGCCCTTGAGATCCATTAAAGTTCTTGCATGCATCAATAGGGTGGTTTCTTTGTATAGCTATGTGGAATTCTGTAGTGTGGGTGTACCACAAAAGTTTAGTCATTATGTTAAAGAACATTAGCTTGTCCCCAGTTTTTGGTTTTTACAAATAAAACTCCCCAAACCATTCCTGCACAAGTTTCAGTGTGGATTTATTTCTCTAGGATGAAGGCTCAGAAGAGAAAGTGCTAGACTGTGTGATGAGTGCCCGCATGTGCTTATTTTCCCTTGTCATCAGAACATCCTTTTTGGTCAAGTGCGTCTTCATGTTGTTTGCCCATTTTCTAATTAGGTTGTTTGCATTTTTAACAATTGAATTTCAAGAGTTCTTTATATATTCTAGATAGAATAGTTTGTCAACTATAAGGTTTCCCCATATTTGTTCCAGTTTACAGCTTGTCTTTTCACCTTTTTAACACTCTCACAAAGCAAAAGTTTTAACTTCTGATAAATTCCTATGTATCATTTTTTTTTAATGGTTCATGCTTTTGGTGTCATGGCTAAGAGCTTTTTGCTAAGTATTAGGTCCTCAAGATTTTTCTTGTTTTCTTTTGAAAGTTTTACAGTTTTATGGCTCACACTTAAACTGGTGACCCATTTGAGTTCATTTATGTATTTTATATAATTAAAGGTTTCAGTTGAGGCTCATTTTCAATTTGCCTATAGTTATTTGATCACTGTAGCATCACTTATCGAAAAGACAAACTGTATTACTTTTGCACCTCTGTCAGGAATCAGTTGACTGTATTTGCGTGGAGCTACTTGTCAGTTCCCTGTTCTGTTGCATGCATCTATTCATATACCCCTCTGGCAATACCATAGTCTTGATTACTATAGACACATAATGTCTTAAAATTGGGTAGTGCAATTCTCCCCACATTATTCTTCTTTCTCAAAATTGTTTTAGCTATTCTAGTTATTTTGCCCTTCCATGTAAATTTTAGAATAAACTTAACTATTCCTATAAAACCCTTGCTAGAATTTTGCTAGCAATTGTGTTATGTCTATTTATCAGTATGAGAGAACTGCTGTTTTTATTATACTGACAGTCTTCTAATTCATGAACACAGTTAGTATACCACTCCATTTATTTAGATTTTTTATTACTTTCATCATTAATTTGTAGTTTTCATGGGTATGCCTTTTAAAAGCAATCCAAATAATAAACTAGAAATAGCTTATAAATACTACAAAAATAAAAGGTGATAGTCCAAACAAGTTTTGAAAGTCAAAATTATTTAAATTAACTAAAGTTAAAAATCAAGAGTAACTCAAACCCAAATATATCCTTTTGGGTCAAACAGGCAGAGTTCTCACAAAGGTGGGATTTACATAATCTACAAAGAAATGAAAGGGCTCCACAGGTAATTTTGCAATTAAAACAGTAAACAGAACACATTGGAGGTATAAATGAAAATAGAGCATATAATCTTTCAATTATATGCAGTAATGTTTTCCACTCTTCTTTGGATTATTACTTTTATTCCATGTATCAAAACTGTGCATTACATGTATAGTGCAAGATGAGGGCTCTAAATTCTGTAGTTTCCAAGGTTCCTTACAAGTCCTGCATTATATTACTTTACAAGTGATATTTTTAAAGAGTAACTGGTAGAAAATAATGTGTTATGAATTTTGTTGGTTAGGTATCTACAGAAGTAATGTAAAGTGGAAAAATAATTCTGCTGAGTAGTAAAGGTATTAACTACTTGGACAATTTACTAGAGCTATGGGGGAAAGTGGGATATGAGAAAATCCAAGGAATTAAAACTATTCAGTACAGAAATGAGAATTCTGTGAAAATACCTAGAAGGTACTCAGGAGGTTCTGTACCTACCAAGGGAAATAAAGGACAAATTTTAGATATATCCAAGAATACATTTTTAACAATTGGAGCTCAAAATAGTGAGAATGCAGTGCGTTGTACAAACCCTGAAATCAGGAAGGTCCTATTCATGATTAGTGAAGTACAATTGTGAAGGCCTGAGAGAACCAAAATAACTCACAGGTCCTCCCAACATTCTACAAGTGTATACTCCGAGCCTTCAGAAAACTATGCCCAGCTTTCAAACCTGACTGAGAAAGAAGAATATGAAGACTAGAGACTGAGGCACAAGTAACAGTGACCACTTTCTGTTCAACTCTGAGTCCCCCAGAATGCTTAATTGGTTCACACACCGTAGTTCCTTGGTAGATTGATGAGCATGAACCTAGGATATCCCTAAGTAAATAGAATTACAACTTGTGAAGAGAGAAAAGAAGATAATTTCTGAAAACCAAGAGTGTGGAAATCATTTTCTAAACTATTGGTAACGATATCATTCCAGGGAAGTTTGACAGTGGATGGAGAGAATTAAGGAGAAGCTAGAAGGATTTCTCGTACAGAATGAAACACATGCATCATAGTCATCTCATCCCAACTACCCATAATCTCACTCCTAAATATATCTCACCAAGACTTGCTAGGTTATGAGTAGAATAAAGAAGAAAAATGTGAGAAATCCAAGACAACAGTGAAGTAGGTTGAAACTACACTAACTTCCTCCCAGAACAAAACTGGAATTACAACTAAAGCACAGAAAAACCATCCAGAGTAAACAACTAAGACCAGCTGGAGAGAAGCTGTATAACCAAGGACTTCCAGAAGAAACCTCATTACCACATCAAGACTGGTAGGAAGTGTGGAGGCATGAGAAATCTGGCTGGATTCCACAGTCAGCAGCTGACATTGCAGAGGGATATTTCAGCAGCCAGGGGTCTCTCCTGAGAAGTGAGGGGTCTAAATCCAGCCAGGCTACCCATCCTGAGGCACTAGAATTGGGAAAGGCACCCATGTAACATCTGGCTGTGAGAAGCAGCAGGGTTTCTCTCTGCCAGGGAGAGATGGCTAGAGACACAGACACTCTCTTAAAGGGCCAACACACAAATTTTCTTTTGCAGCCACTTACTTTGGGCTTTGTCAAAGGGAGCACAGAGCAGATAAGAGCTGTGTGAGGAGAGTCTGGGGTTGGTGGCTCAGGGGAGAAAGCTGAAGGGTCAGCCACCAGGATCTCTGTGATCAGTGAATCACCATACTGCAGAATCCATCTTTCTCAGGCACAGCAATCCCCTCCATGCAACATCAGCCTGGGAAAAGCAATTGCCTCACCTGCAGGAATCCCTCTTACCCCACCCTGCTGAGTCTAAGCCCTGCTGAGGAGTATAATGGAGGCTTTTGCAATAATAATCCTAAGAGACAGCCAGCAGGCAGAGGCAAATATCTAGGACCTTTGAGATTTTAGCTTACACAGCCCTGGGCCTTGTGCTGGTAAAATCAGGCCTTAGTGTGCAGTGTGGTTCTTTTTGCATGCACCCTGGCCCAACACAGGGAACCACAAGATGTGGATTGCTAATAGATCCAAACAAGTTGCCCACGACCCGTCACAGGAAGTGTCTGGCATAGCCAGGAATTAGAGTCTTTGCAGCTCTACCTAATACATAGAAACAAACACAAAGAGGCAGCCAAACTGGGGAGACAAAGAAACAGGCTCCAAATGAAAGAAAAAGAGAATTTTCCAGAAGAGGAGCAAAATGAAATGGAGAAGGCAATTTGACAGTTATAGGGTTTAGAGTAATGATTATAAGGATGCTCAATGGCATAAAAAGACATAGTAACCATAAAATACGAATAGTCAGAAATAAAGAATGTAATAGCTGAAATAATAATACACTGGAAGGAATACACAGGTTAGATGAAGCAGAGGATCAAATAAGCAATTTGGAAGACAAAGTAGAAAAACACACCCAATCAGAGCAACAACAACACAAACAAGAATTATTTAAAAATGAAGATAGTTTAAGGGACCTTTTGGACAACATGAAGCATAACAACACCCACAACATGGAGATATCAGAAGAAGAGAGACAGCAAGTGGTATAACCTATTTGAAGAAACAATGACCAAAGCTTCCCTAACCTGATGAAGGAAAAAGACACTCAAGTCCAGGAAGTACAGAGAGTCCCAAACAAGATGGTCCCAAAGAAGATCACATCAAGATACATTACAATTAAAATGGAAAGCTTGAAGACAAAAAGAGAATCATAAAATCTGCAAGAGAAAAGCAGTTAGTTAACTAAATGTGAGCTTCCATAAGACTGTCATTTAATTTCTCAACAGAAACATTTCAGGACAGAAGGAACTGGCCTGAAATACTCAAACTGATGAAAAGCAAGGACCTACAACCAAGGCTACTTTACCCTGCAAGGCTTTCATTTAAAATCAAAGGAAATAAAGAGCTTCCCAGACAAGAAAAAGCTAAAGGAGTTTGTTACCACCAAACAAGTGTTGCAACAAACGTTAGGAGACTGGTTAAAAAAAAAAAAAAGACAAACACAGAGAAGCCCTGACCAGTGTGGATTAGTTGGTTGGGCGTGGTTCTGCAAATCAGAAGCCGCCAGTATGAATAAGGGCACATGCCTAGGTTGCAGGGGTGGTCCCTGGTGGGGTGTGTAAGAGGGGTAACCAATCAATGTTTCACTCTCACACCAATGTGTCTCTCCCTCTCTTTTCCCATTCCTTCCCCTCTCTCTAAAAAATAAATAAAATCTTCAGGGAAAAAAAAAACAGAGGAAAATAGTTGAAATAATAAAATGGCAAAAATACATATGTATCAATAATTACTTTAAGTGTAAGTGGCATAAATGATCCAATTTAAAGACATAAGATAGCTGAATAGATAAGAAAACAAGATCCATATATATGCTGCCTCCAAGACAGCCACCTCAGAACAAAAGATACACACAGACTAAAAGGACAGGGATGGAAAAAGATATGTAATGCAAATAGAGAGGGAAAAAAAGCTTAGGTAGCAATATTTATATCCAACAAAACAGACTTCAAATCCAAAGCTACAGTTAAGAGACAAAGTAGAATACTACACAAAAATAAAGGGAACAAGCCAACAAGAGGATATATCCCTAGTAAACATGTTTGCACCCAACATAGGAGCACCTACATATATATGTAAAGGAAACCTTGATGGACATAAAGGGAGAGAATGACAGAATACAGTCATAGTCAGGGATTTTAACACCCCATTGACTTCAATGGCTAGATCTTCCAAACAGAAAATCAACAAGAAGATGGTGACCTTAAATGACACACTAGATCAAATGGATTCAGTTGATATCTTCAGAACATTTCAACCCAAAGCAGTAGAATATACATACTTTTCAAGTACACATGGCATGTTTTTAAAAATAGACCACATGTTAGGACACAAAAATAGTCCTGATAATTTTGAGAGGATTGAAATTATATCAAGCACTTCTCTGGCCATAAAGTTATGAAACTAGAAATCAATCACAAGAAAAAAATGGAAAATACACAAAGAAATGAAAGCTAAATAACATATTACTAAACAATAAATGGGTTAATAATGAGATCAAGGAAGAAATCAAAAGATACCTTGAAACAAATGAAATTGAGAACACAACTACCCAATATCTGTGGGACACAGGGAGAGCAGTCCTAAGAGAAAAATTCATAGCATTACAGGCCTATCTTAAGAAACAAAAAAAAACTCAAATAAACAATCTAACTTTACACTTAAAGGAAATTGAAAAAGAACCACACACACAAAAAAGCCCAAAGCAAGCAGAAGAAAGGAAATAATAAAGTTCAGATTAGAAATAATTAAAATATTTATTTAAAAAATGACAAAAGATCAATGACTTTGAAAGCTGGTACTTTGAGAGGATAAACAAGATTAACAAACCCTTAACCAAACTCATCAAGAATAAAAGAGAAAAGACCCAAATAAGTAAAATCAGAAATGAAAGAGGAGAGGTAACAAATAACAGCAAATAAATAAAAAGCATTATAAGAAAATATTATGACCCTGGCTGATGTAGCTCAGCAAATTGAGCACGGGCCTGCAAAACAAAGGGTTGCTGGTTTGAATCCCAGTCAGGGCACATTCCTGGATTGCAGGCCGGGTCTCCAGTAGGGGGTGTGTGAGAGGCTATCACACATTGATGTTTCTCTCCCTCTCTTTCTCCCTCCCTTCCCCTCTCTCTAAAAATAAATAAATAAAATCTTTCTAAAAGATTATGAACAACTATATGCCAACATATTGGACAACCTGGATGTAATGGATAAATTCCTAGAAATATACAATCTTCCAAAATAAATCAGGAAGAATCAGAGACATAAACAGACAGATCACAGCTAGTGAAATTGAAGCAGTAATCAAAAGACTCCCCAAAACCAAAAGCCCTGGACCAGATGGTTTCAAAGGTGAATTTCACCAAACATTCAGAGAAGGACTAATGCCTCTCCTTCTCAAACTAATCCAAAGAATTCAAAAGGAGGGAAGACTCTCAAGCCCATTTTATGAGGTCAGCATTATCCTAATTCCAAAACCAGATAACAATGCTACAAAGAAAGAAAATTAAGGCCAATATCCTTGACAAACATCGATGCCAAAATCCTCAACAAAATATTAGTGAGCCAAACACAGCAATACATAAAAAGATCATACTCTATGATCAAGTGGGATTTATTCTGGGTATGCAAGGTACAATATTTGCAAATCGATAAATGGTATACACCACATAAATATAATGAAGGATAAAAACCACATGATCATGTCAATAAATGCAGAAAAATCGCTTGATAAAATCCAGTCCCCATTTATGATCAAAACTCTCAGCAAAGTAGAAACAGAAGGAAAATACCTACATGCAGTAAAGGCCATATATGACAAATCCACTGCCAGCATCATACTCAATGGACAAAAACTGCAAGGATTCCCCTTAAAATTGAGAATAAGACAGGGACGTCCACTTTCGCTTCTCTTATTGAACATAGTACTGGAAGTTCTAACCACTGCAATCAGACAGGAAGAAGAAATAAAAGGCATCCACATTGGAAAGGAAGAAATAAAATGGTCATTATATGCAGATGACATGATATTGTACATAGAGAACCCAAAAGATTCCACCAAGAAACTGTTAGGACTAATAAGTGAATTCAGTAAAGTAGCAGTATGCAAAATTAATATCCAAAAATCAGTTGCATTTTTATATGCCAATAATGAATCACCAGAAAGGGAAATAAGAAAACAATCCTGTTCACAATTGCTTCAAAACAATAAAATACCTTGGAATAAATTTAACCAAGACTGTAAAAGACCTGTATTCAGAAAATTATAAGAGACTGAAGAAGAAACTGAACAAGATACAAATAAGTGGAAGCATATACATGTTCATGGATAGGAAGAATTAACACCATTAAAATGTCACACTATCCAAAGCAATCTATAGATTCAACACAATTCCTATTAAGATAGCAATGATATATTTCACAGAACTAGAACAAATATTCCAAAAATTTATATGGAACCACACACACACACACACACACACAAACCTGAATAGCAAAAGCAATCTTGAGAAAGATCAAAGTTGCAAGTTGGAGGAAACACACTACCTGATATCAAAGCATACCATGGGGCCATAGTAATATAAACAGCATGGTACTGGCATAAAAACAGACACATAGATTAATAGAACAGAACACAGAGTTCAGAAATGAACCTGTGCCTTTATGGTCAATTCATTTTTGACAGAGGAGGCAAACACATACAATGAGTTAAAGATCATTTATTCAATAAATGGTATTGGGAAAATTGGACAGATATGTGCAGAAAAATGAAACTAGAGCACATTCTTAAGGCACAGACAAGAATAAATTAAAAATAGATTAAAGACTTAATTGTTAGACTCAAAACCACAAAACTCCTAGAAGAAAACATGGACAGTAAAATCTTGGATATTTCTCATAGAAATATTTTTTCTGATATAACTCCTCAGGCAAGGGAAACAAAGAAAAAATAAACATGTGGGACTACACCAAACTAAAAAGGTTTTACACAGCAAAGAAAACCATCAACAAAATAAAAAGACAACCCACTGAATGACAGACCATATTCACCGATAGAGCTGATAAGGGGTTAATATCCAAAATATAAAGAACTTATAAAACTCAACACCAAAAAACCCCACACAATCCAGACTAAAAAATGGGCAAAGGACCTGAATACACTTCTCCAAAGAATGACATACAGATGGCAAATACACATATGAAAAGATGCTAAATGTCACTAACCATCAGAGAGATGCAAATTAAAACCACAATGAGATACCACCTCACATGGGTCAGAATGGCCATCATCAATAAATCAACAAACAAAAAGTGCTGGAGAGGATGTGGAGAAAAGGGAACCCTTTTGAGCTATTATTGGGAATTCAGGTTGGTGCAGCCAGTATGGAAAGCAGTATGGAGTTACCTCAAAAAATTAAAAATGGAACTACCTTGGACCCAGTGATTCTACTTCTGGAAATTTATCCGAAGAAATTCGATATGCTAATTTGAAAGAATACATGCCCCACTATGTTCACTGCAGCATTATTTACAATAGCCAAGATTTGGAAGCAGACAAAGTGTCCATCAGTAGATAAGTGGATTAAAGAACTATGGAATATTTATACAATGGAATACTACTCGTCCATAAAAAAAGAAGAAACATTTATCCTTTATGACAGCATAGATAGACCTGGAGAACATTAGGCTAAGTGAAATAAGCCAGTCAGAGAAAGACAGATACAATATGATTTTACTCATATGTGGAATCTAATAAACAAAGTAACAAGCAAAATAGTGACAGACTCATAGATAGAAAGCAGGCTGACAGCCCCAGTGGGGGGGGGGGGGCGCAGTTTAAAGTGAATGAGCAAAAAAGAAAAAGAACTTATAGACAACAATGTGGTGATTGCATGGGAGGGGAGGACAGTGGGTGGAATTGGAAGAGGGTGTAATAGGGATAAATGGTAATGGAAAAAATACAATAAAAAATAAATTATTAAGGAAAAAATGAAGAAAAATTTAAATAAAGAACTGAGGAAAGAGAGAAAAGAAGGAAGTGCATTATTAGTCACACTTGACAGCCTCAGATGTGAGAGAATAAAACTAAAAGCAAGAGAAACTAGTGTTGCCTCCAAAACATTTTTACAATCAAATGAATGAAAATATTCAAATTGTCTCAATACTGAACAACTTATCAGTGCCACATGATAACGTTAATACACCCAAACCCAGAAGCATGAAACCAAACCTAAAAACAGGAACTACAGTTAAAGGTCAAAGATTTAATATCCCTCAGATTCTATGAATCTTAAAGTTACAAGATATATTTTAACTCCATTAAATCACTATTGTAATAAAGCATTAACTTGATTTTTTAAACAAGTATCAAGTTGGATAAGGAAAAATTGACTAATGTTAGTGCTTGACAAATTCAGGAAACCACTTACTAGCCTGTATGAGCTAAGCTAACAGACGACTGGCGTGAACCAGCAGACAGAGGGGCAGCTCCTACTGTCATCTGTTTTGTTGTCTCCTGCCAATCCAGAAGCAGCTGCACCCAGAGGCTCCAAATGGCAGAAAACCTTAGGATTCTTTCATCCTGATATCACCCTCTGCCTTTTCCACAATCATTTCGACTATGCACCCGAGCCTGCCTTTCATCATTCACAACTCTTAAACAGCATTTAGACTGTGTCTAGGAAGGGGAGTCTGTGGAAGGAGACTACTTTTCTGCATTTGGTGACACACAGTACAAGGGAACCTGTACTGAAAATAAACAGTTAAGACCAAATGAGAAAGATACATACGTGCATTCGGATGTCCTCGTGACATGCAAGTCTTGCCACAACCAAATGTACTGAAGAGTATTATTCTGTTGATGAGGAATTTTAAAATTTAATTCTACCAAAGAAAGAGAAATGATTTCTTTCCACAAGTGAAATATAATATTTGAAATTCCCACAGATATGACAGGCTCTGTATACGTAAATGTTTTCTTTTAAACCTCCTTTCAGAGTTTGAACCTTTCTTCAAATGATGAACAAATGGTTTTTTACCAACTCATAACTTTAGCCAAGAGTGTCTTTTCAATATTAAACAACAACAACAACAAACCTTAAGCTAGGGAGGGTTAACAATAGCCACAAATTCTTCGTCACTACTCCCAAGAGGTGGGGTCTATTTCTCCACCTCCTTGAATCTGGGCTGGGCCTATGACTGTTTGTCCAACAGCAAAGGACAGAAATGACATTGCTCCGGTTCAGGACTGAATCTTCAGGGGCCCGCCAACTTCTGCTTCCTCGACTTTGGCATCCAGGTGCTAAACCTCGAGGAGGTTCAAGCAGCTACATGCATGAAATAGGTCTACACAGAGGAGAATCAAGGCCCCAGCTGATGACTTCCGCCAAAACCCCAGCTGACAGTCAGAATTAACCTGCAGGCCTCTGAGTGAGCTATCTCGGAAAGACATCCTACAGCCCTAATCAAGTTGTCCCAGCTGACAACACACAGACCAAGATGAGTCACTCTTATCACACCCTGCCCCAATCCCAAAATTGTGAGTGAGAAGATAAATGGGTTTTTTTTCAGCCCTAAAATCTGGAAGTGACTCGTTAGGCAGTAATAGCTAACTGAAACAAAATTGGTTACCAGAAGTGGGGCTCCGCTGTCAGAAAAACCTACACTATGTACTGGTTTGGGTCCAGGTGGTGAGCAGAAAATGGAGGAAGAGTCTTGAGGGGACGGTTAATAAAGATTTTAAAAAGCAAAGAAGTTTTTGGTGGTTGAAGAAAGGGAACCTACATTATATACCGGCAGAATAATTAGCAAACCCACTGCATGCAGTAATGTGGATGGTGGAAGGGTTGCACAACGAACTCATGGATCTGACTAAGGAGAATTCCAGGAAGAATGTTGAAAATACCAACTGGCTTTTTTTTAGCTGCCTATGATAAAATGCAGGGGTAGTGAGATGAGCCAAAATAAAAACAAAACCGTTCGGTTTGTTTCCAAGCAGAATTTAGAGGAAATAAATATAAAGGAGTCAGACTCGATGGGTTCAAAAATAAAACTACTCCTCATTTCAGCATCTTAGCATAGCAAAAGACCCATGAATGTAAGAAATAGCTCAGAGCAAAGATCAAATCCTGTGCTGCCAGGAAAGCGTGGCCTCAAGGATGTGGTTATACAACCCTTTGTTGAACCTCATAAAGATTCTAGGTGGTTCCTCATAGGCTCTTTCCATTTAGACCAGTGGTTCTAAAACTCTGTGTGTGTGGAACGCAGCTTGGTGCTAGGGTGGGGGTGTTGTTAAAATCTGGATTGCTGGGCTAGATCCTGACAGTTTTGATTCAGCAGATCTAAAATAAGGTCTGACCTCTGTAGTCAATTCCCAGGTGATGCTAATGTCACTGACACAGACACCACTTTGCAAGACACAGAGGTAGAACAAAAGGCTTTAAAGAATTTAAGGGTGCATCTCAACGATCATCTCTACCAAACACTAGAGCTTCCAAGAACCTTAAAGGCCGTGCAGGGTAGAGAGAGCCCTGTCTCAAAGAGATTTTTGGAAATGGTTTTAATCTAATGCTGTGAACCCCAAAGAGATACATGGGAAAAACCACAAAGACTTTGAGAAATATATCACTAGAAGCATTATCAGTCTGGACTCAAAAGACCAAAACAGTTCAAAATAAAAAAATATCAAGGCCTATTCAAATAGAAAGAGTCTGTCAACATGAACCATTTCTTTTGGAAAAGTAGGAAGATTCAGAAAACTCAGCCAAGAACCTAAATGATGTAGACAAAAGTCATACAGAACCACCCAAGTTATAAACTGGTCCCTAAACAAGGAACCACTGGCATACACCTAGCTGGATTTTAGAATTGCTGTGGATCAGGGACTGCCATGTACCTCCTAGTTCCCCTTCTGCCTTTTTAAAATTCACATACCATACAATTCACCCCAAGTCTGCAATTCAAAGATTTTTAGTATATTCAAAGATATACTAAATTTTAGAACATTTTACCACCTCAAAAAGAAATCTGTACACTTTAGTTATCCCCTACTCCCCTCCAAGCCGCATCTCCACCAGCCCTAAGAAATCACTAATGTACTTATTGTCTCTATAGATTTGCCTCTTTGGGGCATTTCCTGTCAATGGAATCATCCAAAGTGTGGCCTTCATGACTGGCTTCTTTCACTGAGCATATCTGGAAGGTTCAACCATGCTATAAGTATATATTAGTACTTCATTCCATTGTATGGAAATCCTAAATTTTATTAATCAGTTTTTCAGTTGATGGATTTTTGAGCTGTTTCCTCCTTTTGGCTATTTTCATGTCACTGTGAACACTCATGTACAAGTTTTGTATGGACATGTTTTCCATTCTCTTGGGTATATGCTTAGGTATGGAATTGCTGGGTCCTGTGGCAACTCTTACGTTTTAACCTTTTGTGAAACTGACAGACTGTTTCTATAGTGACTGCATCTTTTTACATTCCCACCAGCAACGTTTCAGGATGCTGTCTGCTTCACAGCCTTTGATGCCTTTTTAAAGACAGGTGTCTGTTTCAGTCTTTGTTGCAATTTTCCTGTCCGTGCCTTACAATGTTGGGTGGGGAGTAGCAAATCATTTGCCCCTTTAGTTCACAGCTATTTACTTTGAGAGTAGCTGTACTCAGGGAGCCTCATCTTGGACCTGATTTAGATGATGAGACCGTGAACTCAAGCTGATGTAGTAATGGAGCAACACTGTGAAGGTCGTGTGTGTGGGTCAGCATACTTTGCATGTGTGAGGGGCCAGAGAGCACATCCTGGAAAACTGTCCTTTCGGTGATCACCTCCAATGAACTGCACTTCTGGGTATCCATGTCCTTGTATAGTCCCTTCTCGTGCTGACTCTGGAATGGGCCTTTTACTGATTAGACCATTAAAATATGGCAGAAACGATGCAGCACACATTCTGAGCTTAGCCCTTAATTGGCTGGGCAGCATCCACTTCTCCTCTTTTGGAACCCAGACACCACAAGGCAACCCAAGCAGCCACTGAGTCCCAGGTGAGCTCCTATCCAAGCCTCAGAGGAACAGCCATTCCAGGGTCCAGCCAACACCATGTGAAGCAGAACTGCCTGGTCAACCCAATGAATCCTGAGGTTATAAACTGCTGTTTTAAGCCATTAAATTTTGGGATGGTTTATTAAACTGTAATAAATAACCAAAACGCAGATCCTTTTTGGTATATTTTGAACTTCAGCTCTCTCTAGTCCTGACAATTTAGTTACTTATAAAGAGATGTAATATGGAATAAACTTTTTTTTTTCTGCCAAAAATGTAAGGCATTATACCTAGGACCAATTTAATAAGCATTTAAGCAAATGAAATATACTTTCTAAATCTCAGGAAACTTTTCTTAGAGTCTATCTTACACAATGATCTTAGAATAAAAAATGACAAAACTTAAGAGTTTTCATTTTCAGTGGAAAGCAATGAGCAGCTACACAAGCCATCAGGGAGGACTGGCTAAGGATGGGAGATCACAGGATTGATTGACACCTCCTGGCCTTCAGCAAACACCAGGGATACAGATGAATCCAAGGAAAGGCCCTGTGTGTCACGTAAATTCACCACAGGAATTTGAAAGTCTGCAGGAGACATACAGAAGCAAACTGTGATAGTATCCAGGGACTCCTCAAGGCACAGTTACAGGGTTAAGATGGCAGGTCTTCCGAAGCCTGTTGTTATGGCAACCAGCAAAGATTCTTTTAACATCAGTAACTCCAATAACAATTTGTAAGCTCTGCTTTCTCTTACACTGACACAGCTGCTCACCTCCTGTTTAGCTGCTTTGGATTTAAAGGGCCCTCACGTGTCTGATCCAGTCACCATGTTTTCTGGTCCATTGGTGGATGGCCACGATGGCACACAGGGAGCCTGGGGGCTTTCTGCTTCTCAAGAATGGGGGCAATCATAGCAAGTCCCTCATAAGATGGTCTTCTTCTAATATTCACAGACTAGTGCTTTTAAAAGTCCCAGACACACAGTAAATGCTTTATAGTACACTATCAATACATATTTGTTAAATTATAAATGTATCTGCTCTGCAAATGACTTTCAAGGAAAAAAATTAAATATGAGAATATCAAGTCACAAGCCTACTAATAGGGAACTGGCTTAAACAAATTGTAGTACAGCTATACATCGAAATATTATGCTGCCTTAAAAGATGTAAGAAAATAAAGGAAGAGCATTTTTAATATGGAAAACTGCTAACATAAAAAAATGAAAAACTAAGATGAAAAAACATATAATTCCATTTTTTAAATAATTATATACTGTTTGGACACGCATAGAAAAAAAATCTGGTAGATACCACCAGACTAAACAGCCATCAAAATCTGTTTAGGAATTTCACTTTCTAAATAATATATTGCTATAATTTTTTAAGAAATCATAAGTACAGATAACTCTTACAATCAGAAAAACATTCATGTAAAGGCACATAGAAACCCTTAAAACATAACATGCTCTTACCTCAATTCATCACACAGTTTGCAACGCTCGCTCTTTTTTAGCAGACACGCAGCTCAGGTCTGTTTTTAGAACAGTGTCAGAAGCTGCTATATGAGCTGTTTCCTGTATCGGACAGCTATTTTTAATTAATGAACATTTTGTTGTAAGAGTTCACTGGAAAATAAAACACCACCATTTCTGTACGTTAAACTACAGAAACACTCTCTAAAACACAATGAAAGGTTTAAGTTAAAAAAAAAGTACTCTATTTTAGGTAGCATTTGATGATATGTGGTATTTAATGTTAAGCACTTTATTTCTACTGTGATATTGAGATCAATTCATCTCACTAAAAACTCAAGGAGCAGATCTAAATTTTATTTGTTTAATTTCACCTAAAAAAAAAGAATACAACATCCTTCACATAGTAGGCACTCAAATGTGAGCTGCGGGGAAAATCAGAGGTAAGAGAGATGGAAGAGAAGAATACAGAGACAAAATAAGGTTTCTTTTAAAGCAAATATTTACGAAGCAATTTTGTGCAAAAAACCTGTTCTACATTCACTAGAAGAGTTAGAATTGTTGTTGCTCTGTCTGAAAGTATAAAGAGCAACACAATCACCCCTCCACCTTATGAGATCGTCCCAAAGTCAATACGAGATAACATGGCTCAAAAGACAGCTGCTGTAAAAAATGAATTACATTTTTGCTCTCGTCTCTCCAATTCTCCAGCCCACGGGCTGCACAGCACCACAGTCCTCCGAAGGGCCGGCCACAGTGAGAGTAGAGGAGACCTCAACGGCTGCACTGCGAGGCCTGAGTTCCAAAGGTCCCACCCCAAGCCGTTCCCCCACACAATGGAGATGCGATTCTCCTGTGGATCCAGGAGGAGGTCCTAAGAAGGTCCCCACTGCCCCATGTATGGCAATGTGTGGTCCAGTCACAAAAAAGGGTTTACTGTTCTCTCGCCACGCTATAATCCTCATCACAGAGGACAATCCACCCAATTATACTAAACTCTACTTCACACCCTCTTCACTCACCACTTCCCTAACTTCTTTGCATGTGTAAACTGCTTCATGATTTTTAAAGTGTTTTCTTATCCATTAATTTGACTCAAACGGGTTATACAACTTCTACCTCATATGTTTAACTGAAAGTGCTGGCATTGGAGAGAAATTCTGAGGTTGGGGTGTACAACATATGTGCCCCATGGGGTGGTGAGGGCTGATGTCCTTGAAGGGGGTTTTATACCCATAGCACCACCCTCCGTGGTGCTGTGATGGTTAATTCTGTGCATCAACTAGAGGATGGTATTGGATGAGATTAACATTTAAATCCATGAACTCTGAGTAAGCAAATTGCTTTCCATAATCAGTCCAGACTGAATAAAACAAAGGCCAGCCTGCCTGAGCAAGAGAAAATTCTCTGGCAGGCTGCCTTTGGATTTCAATTTGCACCACTGTCTTTCCTGGGTATTGAACCTGCTGGCACACACTGCAGATCTGGGCTTGCCAGGCTCCATAAACACGAGCCAATTCCTTATAAAATACTTGTGTGTGCGCACACACAGACACCCTATTTGTTCTGTTTTTCTGGAGCATCCTAATGAATACAGGTAGTCCCTTAAGTCATAACCTAGCTACCAGCAGTTTAATATCCACACAGGAAGAGTCATTCAATGAGGTTTAAATGGCCTCCTGTGTCTAGGGTATGCCTAACCTTTTTTAAAAGTATAAATATATTTTATTGATTACGCTATTACAGTTGTCCCAATTTCCCCCTTTGCCCTACTCCACCCGGTACCCCCCATTCCCTCCAGTAATCCACCCTTAGTTCATGTCCATGGGTCATGTATATATGGTTTTTGGCTACTCCATTTCTTATACTCTTCTCAACCTCCCCTGGTCTATTCTGTACCTACCAATTTGTACTTCTCAGTCCCTGTACCTTTTTCCCCATTACCCCCCTCCCACTTCCCAACTGATAACCCTCCAAATGACTCCATACCTATGAGTCTGTGTCTGTTCTGCTTGTTTGCTTAGTTTGTTTTTTAGATTCAATTGTTGATAGTTGTGAATTCATTGCCATTTTAGTGTTCATAGTTTTTATCTTCTTTTTCTTAAATAAATCCCTTTAACATTTCATATAATAAGGGCTTGATGATTGAACTCCTTTAGCTTTATCTTGTCTGGGAAGCACTTTATCTGCCTTTCCACTTTAAATGATAGCTTTGCTGGACAGAGTAATCTAGGTTGCACGTCCTTCCTTTTATCACTTCGAATACTTCTTTCCAGTCCCTTCTTGCCTGCAAGGTTTCTTTTGAGAAATCAGCTGATTTCTCAAAGTCTTATGGGAACTCCTTTGTAGGTAACTGTGTCCTTTTCTCTTGTTGCTTGTAAGATTCTCTCTTTATCTTTAACCTCTGGCATTTTAATTATGTTGTGTCTTGGTGTGGTCCTCTTTGCATCTCTCTTGTTGGACTCTCTGTGCTTCCTAGGCTTGTATGTCTATTTCCTTCACCAAATTAGAGAATTTTTGTTTCATTGTTTTTTCAAATAAATTTTCAATTTCTTGCTCTTCTTCTTCTCCTTCTTGCACCCCTGTGATTAGAATGTTGGTACATTTAAAGATGTCCTAGAGATTTCTCAGCCTATTCTCACTTAAAAATTCTTTTTTCTTCTTGCTGCTCTGATTGAATGTTTTTCTTCTTCCTTATGTTCCAAATCATAGATTTGATTCTCTGCTTCAACCACTCCACTGTTGGTTCCCTGTAAATTTTTCTTGACTTCATTTAGTATAAACTTCATATCTACTTGGGTCTTTTTTATGCTGTTGAAGTACCCAATGAGTAATAACCAATGTTTTAAACTCTGAATTGGATAGATTGCTTATCTCCATTTTGTTTAGTTCTTTTTCTAGAGTTTTGTTCTGTTCTTTCATTTGGGCCTTATTTCTTTGTCTCCTCATTTTGGCAGCCTCCCTGTGTTTGTTTCTGTGTATTAGGTAGAGCTGCTTTGACCCCATCTTAGTTAACATGACCTATTGTAGAAAAGCACACTGGTAAGTTGGATGGGGTGGAGCCTTAAAGTAATCACCAGGGTGGGGCAACATGAGTTTCTACTTTGTGGCTCCATGTGGGGGAGGGCTCCAAAAGGGAACCATGCCACTGCGTGGCCTCTGGAGTTTTTTCCAGGAGGAAGGTGTCCCCTGACACTCGCCCTGATGGCAGACACTTTCATTTCTCCCCTTATGTGACTGGTGCCCTTCTAGCTATTGCCCTGGTGCCGAAGCACAGAGGGAGTGAGTCTGTGTAAGTCCCAAGTCCATTGTGGGCCCTTTCAGGGGAGACACCTTAGAATCCTGCAGTTTCTTCTGCCACCCCAACCACCACTGGTTTTTACAGCCAGAAGTTATGGGGGCTTACCTTCCTGGTGCTGGAACCCTGGGCAGGGTGGTCTGGTGTGGGGCTAGGATCCCTTGCTCCCAAGATATTCCTCCTGATTTTTATCCACCACACGTGGGTGTGGGATTGCCTGTTTCACGTCCCCATAACTCTGTATGCCTCTCCACATCGCTGTGCCTCTCCACTCCTTTCCACATCTCTGCCTCTCCTACTCGCCAGGATGAATGTGACTTCTTTAATTCCTTGGATGTTGGATTTCTGTACAGCTCAATTTTCTAACAGTTCTGGGTGATATTAGTTTTGTAGTCTAAATGTAATTTTTGCTGTGGTTGTGTGAGGAGGCGGGCTGTGTTTACCTGCGTTTCCATCCTGACAAAAGTTCTGTGCCTAACCTTTCTTTGTACCATGGTGCTTCCAGCAAAACATGCTGTGTGGGGTTGCATGAATACACCTGAAGGCGGTATAGCTAGGCATATCTTATTATTCCTTACTTATTAGATTCCTAAGAAGAGAAATGATTTCTGAAAGCAATTCATACTCTGCTCAAAGCTTAAACAGACAAATATAAAATTCTGATAATTAGGTAGATAAGCCTGAGCAATGTGAGGTCATTGTGGAAATGAGAGGAAACAAAACAACAACAGCAGAAAGCACAATGACCCCAGACTCAGTGCTTTACACACATTATTCTCCATCGCAAATGACTGACTCATTCATGCCTGCCCCCAAGACCTCAATATTAACAGACGTCAACCTAAATAGTGACGTAACTTCTCCATCCAGTTCTCATCCCTGTCACCAATACATGCTTGGTTGAGCAAATGACCAACTGTAGATGTGCCGCCTTGCAGTTGTGTTTCTTCCTGACTTCCCCATCACGTCAGCGTCTCTCCTCCTGCTGCTGTCTAATCTGGCCCACCTCCCACGCAGCAGCACCCACGAGGTTACCCTCCACCTCCAGCTTCCCATCACTGACCGTCTGCTTCTTCAGGCTCTACTTCTGGCCCCTGACACATAGCTCCCCACGAAGATGGTGCCCACAGCCAACCCGGAAAATTATAGTATACCTTTTTCTTACCAAACCAATGTTTTGAAGTATTTCTTATGTGTAAACATTTTAAGAATATACTTTCTACTATTTTCAATTGTGTTCACTTTCTTCCCTTTGCCTCCCATTTCACAATGTGCCCCGCCTGGTGGCCACTATGCCTCTCTAGCTTTAAGCCCTCTCACAAACTGAAGTTGTAGGTAGAAGAACTATTACTTAACACAATTTAGAGGTGAGGAATGGGCAAAAAGAGATGAAGCAACTTATATAGTTCAGACTATAAATTATCAATAAAACTACAATTAGGACCATTTTCTATTAACTCTTAGTTTCATAATGATCTCTCAGGGAGGAAATATAACAATTATTAAAAGCACAGGATCTCACCCTGGCTGGCATAGCTCAGTGGATTGAGCATGGGCCTGCGAACCAAAGTGTCACCGGTTCAATTCCCAGTCAGGGCACATGCCTAGGTTGTGGGACAGGTCCCTGGTAGCTGGGCAAGAGAGGCAACCACACATTGATGTTTCATTCCCTCTCTTTCTCCTTCCCTACCCATCTTTCTAAAAATAAATAAATAAAGTCTTTTTAAAAAAAAGCACAGGATCTCAAGTCAGATTACATTTGTTCCACCACTTATCAAAATATGACCCTCAATATTAAGCTAACCTGTTAGTGGCTTTGTTTTCTCATCTGTAAAAATTGTAATAATAATAGTATCTGTCTTCACTGAGATTTCGAAATTTCAGATAAGACGTGTAAGCCACTTTGAATACCACCTGGAACACAGGAAGTTGTCAACACACTTTACCCATTCTTTTTCTTCTTATTGAATCAGCCTCTCAATTGTTATTTAATGTAAATGCACTACTCGCCCTTCTCCTTTTTCTTTAACCTTTTGTAGGATCAAAAATTTCAGCTGGATGCGGCCAAACACATTCAGAAATTACGTCTAATCCAGTGTTTACGTGCATGGCATGCTTCATTGGGTAGCATGCTTCACTGAGTAACATGCAAATCAAGTGTTTGGCAAAATTTTAACAGAAACTAGGGACAGAAAGGAAAATCACTACTTAAAGGATATCTCTGCTTGTTGAGTTGACTACTCATTGGCTTTGAGAAATACCCAGAAAGTGCAGAGCTTTACGTAACTGTTCCCTGATGGAATAACTTGATAGAACACTGACAGAACAGTCCCGATGTGGCTACATTCCAAACCCTAGAAGCAAATGCAATGTGTGGTCCTCTTCCTTTGCCATTTTTTGACATTGGGCCTTTACTCAAAACATTCAATTATGCTGCCCACACAGAGCAAGACGTCTGCAAAGACACAGGCAGCGATCAGAAGGCCTGAGTTCTCATTCGAATTTTCACTCAGCCTTTTCAGACCTCCGTGCTGCCGACAGCGGTACCGCCTGCCCCCTTACTTACTTCACAGGTTCCAGGTGTGCCGCAGAGACCAAAATTAAACACACAAACAAACAAAATAAAAACATATTTGTGGGAATTGTACCGATGTTCCTTCAGTGGAGACTTCTTGACTATCGGAAGTATACAGCAAAGATGAATGAGTCATTTAAACAATGATATATTTCTTGTGCTGTACTCTCTAAACTAATTTGTCTCCCAAGAACTCCTATTTAGTAATTAATCCACAACAAAGGTGTTCTTTCTACTGACATTTTTAATTACATACTACAAAGAATTTTGGAAATCAAGATTTTTAGTAATAAGGCAGAGCCGGGTGGAAGCTTTACTTTTACTTACTAGCTACGTAGTAGGTGAGCAAGCTAGCTAACCTTTCGAATCCTTGGGTTTTGTTTGCTCGTTCGGTTTTTGGTGGCAGAGGGGTTTTGAATGAAGCACAAGTAAGATCGCACACACCAAGTTGTGAGCAAGAAGGCACCGGTCAGCATCGCGACCCCACTCCATCAGCAGCGAGGGCAGCAGTGCGTTTCCTGCAACGGTTCACACCTGAACTGCTGACGTGGTCTCACGTGGGTTCACTAGGCGACGTGACTTAACACAATCCCACAGATCCAGGAACTTCAAGAAATCAAGAAATGAGGTTAAAATTCACCCACAGAAGACATGCGGGGTGAGTAAAAGTTTTTGCAAAAATGTCAGCTGTGATTCACAGAACTTACGTTGCATTTTCTTTCTGTTCTCGCCGCCTTTGGTCACGGCTATGACACGAGTGAGTGTGGTGTGAGCTGACAGAAATGTAAGTGCCTCCCTGTGATTCGACCCGATGCCTCGAGAGGTATAACCTTCTAGCTTTGAATTTGGCCCTGGATGTTGCCAACCTGGGAAGTCTTCAGTTAAGACAGAAAATCAAGACAAAAGACTGTTTTCTTATTACCTTTCTCTCTAAGGCAGAAGACTTTTCAAACTGTGATCCCATCTCATTCGGTGGGTCCGACAGACAATAGCAGAGTCTGCCAGCAGGTGGGATGAGTTTGGTTTCAGACCCGGGCACAAACATGCCTGCACACCACAGACACCTGCGCACACAGTGCTGTAGTGAGTTGTAGGTCAGAATCTTGAAAGCCTTTATTTGAAAGCACAGTTACTGATTGATCTACTGAAAATAAGTGAAAAAGTATTTACATATTCAGTTTTCATGGTAACATTACTTCTTAAAAGTCCACGGGTATGAAAGAAACAGAAGTCAGTTTAAAATGATGAACTTTTCAGCACTCTGGTTCCAACCGATCATTAGCATGCCCAGAAAACTAGTACATTTTGAGGACAAGAGACAAAGATATGAAAAGATTTACCAGGGAGGGAGCAGGTGCAGAGGGAAACAGTTTATTAATTCCAGGTACTGTACTAGGTTGTCTGCCAGGCACACAGCTAGGCTTCCTCCTGCCATCCTCGCAATCCTGCAAGGGCCGCAGCGTGGCAGCCGCTATGACTTCAAAGTTGTGCATGTTAAGTGAAGATCGTTTTCTTGTGGTCACAGGACTGGCAAGTTTGGTCATCACCACCTGTTGACTAGCAGCGTCTGGTTGTGGCTGAACAGCTCCTATATTCAGGATTAGGAATAGCCAGAAGGTAGAAGAGAGAACATCTTCCAGATTCTAATTTTTTTCCATAAGTAGACTACACTCAAAACAATACTTTAATTGGCATAGAACTGGAATCCAAGAGCAAGACCAGCCAGTGACTTTCTGTGTGATCTTGCAAAAGCCACCTTCTATGGACTTCCATTTGTGGATCTATAAAGTCAAAATGACTGTGCCTTACCTCTTTGATGGCAAAGCTTTGCAAAGTTTTTGACAGCTAAGATTTTATGATTCATGCCTTTAAAATGACGCATGCTAAGTAATAAATTCCACCACCAGAAATTTCATCACCAGAGGTAGAATTAAAATAAGGAACAGAGAAATCCACTCGAGGGCACCAATTCTTTCCCTGTGGCACCCCAACTGGTCTCTCCTTAACTCCTCCCCTGCTGGGGGAGTTATGGCTGAGCGGGCTTCCTGATTTTATAGGCCTGCCTACAGTTCTTGCCTCTGTCTTGCTACCTAGTGGCATCAGAATTCGCATGACTAGAGTAATGTTAACTCCTTGTGGCCGAGAGACAGAAAAGTCGGGGGCCATTCCCTGAGCCAACCAAGTTCTTTCTCAGCCACAGGCAGGAGCCACAAGACTCCAGTGTAAAATGGGGATAATACAGTCTATAACGTTTCCTAAACAGCTAAGCATGTGGTAGCTACAGTCTTCCTTATTATCATCCCGGTTCCAGTCTCTTGAAAATCATCCCAGTTCTACTCTCTTGAGACGCTGGGGCAGAGGAGTGGCCCCTCAGATAACTAAGTATAGCCCCAAGCATTTCTGCACTTACAAAGTGCTTCCAGCCTTTTGTCTATTTTTAGAAATCTTTGGAAACCTATTTGGATAAAAATTACGTTTTGTTTTAAATAAAAGTATATAGTGGCTTCCTCATAGATAAAAAAGATACAGGCAGAAAGCAAATGCTAGTGCATGGTAGGGCTTCAGCAGCATTGATTTAAAAGGTGAGCAAACCTTGGAGAGAAGATATAAGTGAAAGTTAATGGCCTTGAACCAGAACAGGAAGAGTCAAATACAGGAGAAAATAATGTAGTAATAGCAATGAATTACTGAATACCTAAAAGTCTCATATATGTCACTGCATTGGACACTCACTAGGAAAGGTGAGCCACAGAACTAGCTGTGAAGGCATTTGAAGCTGCCCCATAAAGAATGGAAAAGTAGTTTTTCTGCCAACTTTCCTATGCCACAGATGTAGTGTTTACTTATCATTAACCACCTGATATTCTGCACAAAAAAAACCAAGCCAAATTCCAAACTAAAAAGGTCACAGTGATGACCTTTAAAAAGCCAAAACGAAGGATAATAGTCACAGGGGAAAGAGCATGAACCAGGAACAACAGACGCAGTTACTTCTATTTTAAAAATGCAAGACATTCTTGAAACTTCCCCAGGAGGGTTTCTGTTTGTTTTATAGCATCTCCCGGTCAGTGCTCTGTGCAAATATGTGGATTCAAATTCCACACAGTGAGTTGTATAAATTCACAGCAGACAAATAAACCACCTGGCGAAAAACCACCCAAATAATCAGAGAAACAGATGGATAAGATGGAAGCATTACTACTAAACTCATCAGGCAGAAACCTCTTAAGCATTGTGGCATTTTCCTTCCCCTTGTTAGCTTCTATGACTGCGGAAATCATTGGAAACTTCTGTTACAAGCTGGAGATACCTGAATCAGAAGGAGCCATGAAAACTTTTATCTGAAAAGGGCAACAACGACAGCAAAAATCAGTAAATATATTTACACAAGTTTTTGTTCCTTAAATAGTTTTGTTGCTTTTTCCCACATCCTCCAAATTCAAAATAATCATTTCCCAGGAGAAAAATGGTGTTTTCTAACTGAATAGTCTGTTATCAAACACAAACTTAGAAGAATCAATATTAGCTCCGAGCATGCCGAGTAAGTTGTGGGCCCCAAACACAGAAACAAGTAACACATGTCATATATGGATTAAGACATCTCAGGTAAGGTTACTATACATACATCTTCATAAAAATTTCACTAGTACTAAACTGGAAAAAGGGAGTTATTTGTATCTTGGATTTTCTAATGCCCAGTTATTCAACAGGAACAACATGTAGAAAGACTGGGTTTTGAAGAGACTTCAGCTGAAGAACTGCATCTGCAGTACAGTGACTGATCACGATCTGTAAAACAGCAGCATCTGCTTCACAGCCTCGCTGGTAATGTCATGTCACACAGCGTATACTAAAAAGCAAGCCACAGACTACAGCACCTAGTGGGAACCAAATAGATCCTCAAACGGCGAACCCCTTTGCCTTAGTTTTACAGCATCTTTTCCCAAACCAGGCATCTCCAATTTTGAGTTATACAATCCATAAAAACTTTTCAACTCTGCACCCCAGAATATGAACACTTATAAATTCTATATATGTACCACTGTACTAATATACTACAAAATATACAAAGTAGAACTTTAATAAGATGAAACATAGTGATCCCAAGGCATGATAAAACTGAAGCCAAAGTTCATACTTAATGACAGTGGATGGCAATTCAGATGTTAAAGAATCTTCATGATAATTCTGACTTTATTTTTTGGTCACCTTCTTAGTCTATTGTTGCCAAACTCAAGAGTTTTCCAGCTTGCAGTGCTGTATTGAAAAATGAGATGTGGTTGTCTCAAGGTAGTTTTTTTTTACTTACAGTAAGTGAAGAAGACGGTATTCATATGCAAAGCTCTGCCTCCCAGAAGAGAGGCTTAGGCATTGCTCATACACACTATTTGGTCACTGGACCAGAGCTAGAGGACGGAAGTACCAGACACCCTTCACAGTCCCTTTCAGCCCTGGGACTTTGATTTTTACTGAAATTTGCATTTGATTAGCATACATACTGTTCTCAGCACAAATAACAATGTAATATTTTTAATAGTACCTAATAAGCTGACCATTTTTAAAAATTCTTATGTATTTTCAATTACAGTTTACATTCAATATTATATTAGTTTCAGGTGTAGGGCATAGTGATCAGACATTTATATAACTTATGAAGTGATCACCCTGATAAGTCTAGAACCCACCTGGCACCATACCTGTATAGTTATTACAGTAGCACTGACTATATTTATTATGCTGTACTTTACATCCCTGTGACTATTTTGTAACTGCCTATTTCTACTTCTTAATGCTTTTATCTTTTCCACCCATGATCATTTATAATGAAATAACCCAGACCACATATACATGCACTCACACATAAACACACCAAAAGACACGACTTTCAAGGGCTGGGTCCACTGAAGAAAGCCTTGAAGTTCACAGAATGCTGTAACTACACATAGTAATTTGACAAGCCCAGCACATGCTGTCTTTTCTTACAAAAGACCCTAGCAATTAGGTATTAGAAATTTCCCTCCATGGGCTACAGATGCTTTGGTGTGTTCATGGTGGATTCTTTCGGCATGCCGTGGATGGGCTGGTTCCAACATGAGGACAATTGTAATGACAAGAGAAGTAATCTAGTTCCTACAGTTTCCCATCTTAAGAGGACCATGACATCTTTAGGCATTGTTATTTTAGGTGTAGCAGTCTCAGATTAAGTTAATGGGCAAAAATGGCTCTAGACACTGCCTAATATAAATGTCTCACAGTGATTCTCCTTCATTACCATTGATTTCTAGTTTAAAATAAAAACAGTAAGCAAGATTAGGCAGAATACTTTTGAAGATGACCCTGTTTTTCTTGGCTGAAATGATATGTTCACCAATCAGTAACTTTCTAATGATATAATGTAGAACACATGAAAAGTAGAGAATTGAAGTCCTATTTTGCTTCTTAAAACCTAAAGGTTCCCAAATAATTTAATTCTTCCATCCAGTACACGCCTGCCCATTATGGAGCTCAGAACAGGTTATACCAGTTCATGTTCTCTCATTTCCATTTTGTCCCAGATATCATCCCGTTGATTCAAAGACAACAACGTTTAAACAAATATTTCTTTTAAAAAGAGGAAGAAAAAGAAGGAGGAGGAAGAGGATCAGGAGGAGAGGAGGAAGAGGAGTGGATGGGGAGGAAGAGGAGGCAGGAGGAGGGGCAGGACCTAGCTCATTAGCTGACTGAAAACCTTTGTGTCTCACACACAAAAGGGGAGGCAGAAGTCTCAGATGAGGCTTACAAAAAACGGCGGATTATTTGTTCACGGGGATTTCCGTTTTAAAGGACTGCATCCCTTTATGCAAAAAAATTACTGGACTTTTCTAGAATACATGGCCATCCTAGTTTTTCTTAATGTCCATCAATTGTTTCAGATTAATTTTTGATCATGTACTTTGTGTCTCTGGATTATGTCTCTGGATTAAGAACATTCAAGGATAAGCCCTGGCTGGCGTAGCTCAGTGGATTGAGCGCGGGCTGCGAACCAAAGCATCGCAGGTTCGATTCCCAGTCAGGGCACATGCCTGGGTTGCAGGCCACGGCCCCCAGCCACCGCACATTCATGTTTCTCTCTCTCTCTCTCTTTCTCCTTCCCTTCCCTCTCTAAAAAAATAAATAAATAAAATCTTTAAAAAAAAAAAAAAAAAAAAGAACATTCAAGGATAAAAGAACATGACCTGAACTTTAAGAGGTTTCAGTTAAAACAGATCCAAAGTTAAACTAATGACAATAACGATAATGTCAATCTTACAAATAAGGTTATAAATAAATCCTCCCACCAGTTCCTTTGCCTTGTGAACTGACCTTTGAGTTTTGAACAGAATAAATTCTCTTAAAAGTGGCAATTCCAGAAGAATCAAAGAGCATTGTTCTTTTACTAGATAGCAATTATTCAGGTGCCAGGAGAACAAGAAGAAAATTAGACAATAGGATGGCTGCTCACCCACTGTCCCCTTAAAACCCCTTCACATCCCTGTCTCCTGAAGCCAGCCATTGTCACGTCATGAGTGCTTTTTGATCACATCCAAAAGTATCCAATTACAGTGAGAGAAAAAAAAACTGGCATAATGTATTTCCTGAATTTCAACCAATTTTAGATCATTTTTAACAAAAGCTTTAGGAGAGCTATAACATTGCTAACAATTTTATTCAAATTATATCTAAACAAACTTAACATAGTATTTTAGCAACGGCACCAGCTAGAAATAAGAGACCTAAACTCACTGTTCAGGACAGAAATGCTCATGCAGCATTTGCACAAAAGAACTGTAGTCGGCAAATGGACAAGACCTACCCATTAAAATTATTAATTCCTTTTACTTTCTCAATCATTAGAATTGCTATGGCTATCACAGTAACTACTGTTTTTAAATACAAGAGAAATAACACAATCACAAAAATCATATTCTGTAGGATTCTGTGACTCTCAGCTGTTATTTTATTCATTTCCGTGTAACATTATGATTCAGAGGACAAATATTTTCATGCAGGCCAAGTCTGGTAAAATGAGAAAGGACCAGTCTCCTTATTCAGAATCCAGAAATTTGAACTAGATTATGCTGCCTCCTAGAGGCCAAAGGCACATTAAACACCTGTATACCCATCACAATGTCTACTTTAAGGAACACCACATATCCTCAAATTCTTCTTGATAATGACCAAATAAAACATGCCCTGCTTATTTTCTTATACTAAGTGATCCTTTTCTTAATTTATAGGTAGATATCTACTTGCACGAAAAAACGCTAAAATGGTTAGGGAAAAAGTCCACTGCAAATGATCCAACCCTGGAGAGAGAGAATGACAGATAATCTGCTGCCAACCACAGAAACAGAATATTAATAAATGCAAACATTTAAAATTGTATACTGTTAAGCTTAAATACAGTTATCCTGATACTTTAGAGCCATATGACTAAAAACAAGCTCTAAGTAACAAAGTAAATTTTTATCTGTAAGTATAATGTCCTATTAAACAAAGTGGATAAAGGTGTTTCTCAACACAGCAAACACTGAGAATGAACACACATGGCACGCAGCTGTTGCTGGGAAATCCTCGTTCACAATATTATTGTTAAAGAGTCTGTAGAAAACAGATGAATAAAACTTAATTCACGGAAGTCAAGTACAATGCAACCTTCCTCACTTCTTTTTTTGGCTGTGTGCTACCTCATTGTGTTGGTGTAATAAAAGATCTGACAAGGGGAAGTTTCAATGCATTCACAGGGGGCAATTCTGTAGCAGTTACCCTGGGGACTCCAGCACAAAGAATCATTCTAAGTAGGTCAAAGCTCTCCAAACAGTATTTAGATCACCAAAACTTTCATAAAAGACTTGAATGCTCTGTCACTTCACCCAGAAAGGAAGAAAGCTACAAAGAATCACAAGATACATTGTTAGAAACAAGGACTTCGAGGACTTAAAAGGGGCAACTATTAAAAGAATTTTCTGAGATTCTTAATTGGAGTCTAGTCAATTTATTTACCAGCAAAGTGCTTAATCAAAAGCATACTTATGATCCTGTTGAATTAAAAGAAAGTAAAATAAAACTACTAGATTAGAGAGATAGGCAAATAGAAATTGAAACCTTTTTTAAAACAGTCATTTGGTATGGACTCAGAAGCTGCAATCTATCATATTGTTTCTGTTTTTAAATCATTAGTGATAAAAAGAAACAGATTTATCCCTGGCTGGTGTGGCTCAGTGGATTGAGTGCTGGCCTGCTCACCAGAAAGGTGGCTGGTTCAATTCCCAGTCAGGGCACTTGCCTGGGTTGTATGCCAGGTCCCCATTAGGGGGTAAATGAGAGGCAACCACACAATGATGTTTCTCTGCCTCTCTTTCTCCCTTTCTTCTCCTCTATTAAATAAGTAAGTAAGTAAGTAAGTAAGTAAGTAAGTAAATAAATAAATAAATAAATAAATAAATAAATAAAATCTTTTAAAAAAAGAAACAGAATTTTTAAAGGTGTATAAAACACTAGTGATTGATGAAAAGGCAAAATCAAATACTCTACCTGACCAAAATAATTTTTTTGAGATTAAATTGCAGTGGGCTGGAGAGTGAGAAGAAGAGACAGGACAGTTAGCTTGTTAGTAGCTAGGGGCCAGCTATCAAGACTGGTCACATTCCTGAGTGTACCTTGGAACTCTGAACTAACTTCTAAGTGGCTATCTCCGCTATTTTTTAAAAGAGCACAGCCAGGCACCGTCCAATCCCAGGAGCCTCTGCTGCTCATTTATGTACGAACTTTCCAAACTGTGCCCACAGCCAATCCGGAGGAGCAACACTTCTTCCTTGCGGACTCTGCGAGCCTATCCCAGAGCGAGCCCCACTTCATCCCCTCCCACCCCCTTCAACCACAGCCAGTGTGCATTCTTTCAAAACAACGGACATCTTTCTCCCCAGTACTTTGCATGTAAAGACGGTCGCCAGTGCCTGGCCGCAGAGAGTTTGCTGATGGTGGTTTAGACATCACGCTCCAGGACCTGGTCTTCGTCTTCCTGCCAGCCCTGGCCCAATAAACCTTTCTTTTAAAACTTTCAACTGTGAAAACTACACATGTTTTTTAACATATGTTTAATATATATACTAACAACCAGAACATAATGAGTATCTTGTGAAGAACACTTGAAAAGCAAATACATGTATGTAAAACCCTAATTCTTCCCGGACTCCAACTCCACCCATTGAGAGGCACTGTTTTCCTCATTTTCTCAACAGTTTCTGGAGGCCTCGGCACAGCAGATGGTGACAGAGGGCACTGACTTTCAAAGTCATAGTATCTTTTCCCTCCATGACTCAACAGAAATCCAAGGCCTTCATGGTCACCAAGGAAACATGACGGGCCTAGAAATGCTGAATCTTCGTGATTCACTGTTATTATTTCTGTTCTGATGTTTAGCTGTAACCTCAGCATTATTATTTCTGCTAAAATAAACAAGAAAATGAATATTTGGAACATTTTTTTTGTGACAAGTATCTAAAAACATGTAGGGCTTGCTTAAAATGAGGAAAGTTTATACTAAAGATATCTCACAGAATCCAAAGGCAGGGCTGCAACTCTCAGTCTCAGGAAACGAAGACCACCAGTCTTGGTCTCAGGCCTTGGAAGACCACCAGAAATCAAGGGAGTGTCTGCTTCTGGCCTCTCTGTCTCATTTCAAGGACTATTCTTTTTCTCCACAACCTTCTCTGTTACTCAGTCTCCCTGGCCTGCCACACGGTTGGGAAAATTTCCCAGCTGAGGGACCTGAGGAAAAGGCTGACAACTCTAATACATTTAAGAGTATATTAAGGAAACTTAGACTTACCCACGAGGCGCGGGGACTGGGCGGCGGTGGGATTCCATGGACGTCCTCCCCACTGCGCGGCAGGTGCTAAAGCGTTATATAGGGCTGTGCAGGATGGATGGGGGTATTGAGACGTGACCCACTCCAGATACGGGAAAAATGTTTGTCATGCTTGCCTGGAGCAGAACTACAGCCTGTTCCAGGAACCAGCACGAATCAGGCTGGAGAACACTGGGAGGGGTAGATCAGCCAGTTTCTGAGGGAAGTTAGGGGAAGCAATCTGTCCTACCCTGGATCTAGCTGGCAGGTCCAGAAATGCCCATGCAGCAGTCACATCATGGAATAGTCTTTCCTTTACATGTACCGGCCCCAATTTCACATATTAATATGATTTTCATGGACTGATATTTTGATTGGCCCAGCTAAGGTCTGCCTATGAAATCATCTATGCCCAATCAACTGGTACCTGAAAGCCCACTTTGTGATGAATTCTGTTGGCTTATATATGTCTGACAATGTCTCAAATGTCGTAATTTCACCTTTAATTTTTTTTTATCTTTAATTACAATCGACATACAATATTACATTGATTTTGGGTGTACAATATAGCAATTCAACACTTACATACATTATAATCACCATATTTAGTAACCATTTGTTACCATGCAGAGTTATTATAATATTATTGACTCTATTCTCTATGCTGTATGTTTTTGTGACTTATTTTATAAATGAAAGTCTGTGCTTTTTATTCCCATCTACCAACATCTTCCTCATTTTACTTTTATCTTTGAAAGATATTTTTAGTGAGGATAAAATTCTAGGTCTATAGTTTCTTTCTTTGAGTACTATAAAGATAGTCTTCCTGTTTTCTCATTTGCATTGTTTCCAAGAAGAAATTGGCTGTCAAAGACCCTTATCTTTATTCCTGTATATGTAATGAGTCTTGTTTTCCCTGGATGATTTTAAGATTTTCCTCTTTATCACTGGATCTGAATAATCTAATTATGATGTGTTCCTGTGTAACTTTCTTAGTGGTTCTTGTGCCAGGGGTTCACTGAGCTTCTTGGATTCATCAATTTGGAAATACTTTGGCTATTCGATTTCTCTCCTGGCCCCCACCCCTTTCTTCTATCCATCCTTCAGGGATTACAGGCACACCATACCAGGCAGCTTAATGTCCACAGCTCACATATCCCCTTGTCATTATTTTCCCTCACTTTCACACTTCCCTAGCAAATGGTTGTAGATCATTTCTATTATAACCGAAAGTTCGGTAATCTTTTCTTCTGCAATTCTAATGTGCCATTTATCCCATGTGGAGCACTTTTTACCTCATACATTGTAGTTTCCATCTTTAGTTCTATTTGGGTCTTTTTTTACATCTCCCATATCCACACTTAATACTTGTTAAATATGTAATACAGTTATAACCTGTTTAATGACCTTCTCTGATAATTCTAACATCTGCATTAGTTCTGGGTTGATTTCAAGTGATAATAATTCTTCTCATTAAGGATTGTTGTGTTTCCCTGTTTCCTTGCATTCCTAGTAATCACTGACAGGATGTCAAACATTTTCAATTTCACTTAGCTGGATGCGGGTTATTTTTGTATTCCTATAAATATTCTTGAGTTTTGTTCCAAGATGCAGTTAGAAATTACTTGGAACAGTTTGTGCCTTTCAGGTCTTGCTTTTATAGTTTGTTAAACAAGTCCAAGGCGTTTTCTTGGTCTAGCGCTAAGTCCTTCCCACTATTACTGTAAAACTATCCCAAGTATTCTACCCAAAGACAGCTTTTAGAAAATATCATTTGTTTTCATTAGAAATATAAGAGTTCAGAGTTCCAGCCAAGATGGAGGCATAGGCAGTCGCATTGTGCTTCCTCGCGCAACCAAGACTAAAGACAACAAAAATTGAGAAACAAGAATCAACCAGAACAGAGAGAAATTAATTGAACAGAAGTCAGGCTCCAGTACATCCAGACCGGTAAGGAGCGGCGGAGTCGGAGGCCTGCGGACAGGGGTCGAGGGGTCCCGGTGGGAAGAAACGCTGGCTGGCGGGCGTGCAGGGTGCAGACGGCAGCGGACGGACTGGTGGCGGCGGACCCTGGGCGCAGGAGCCGACTGGCAGACCCAGTGAGGGGCGCAAGGCAGCTGGCTGTCCGCAGCCACGTTTGCACAAACTAAGCGAAAACGGGCAGCGTAAACGGGCAGAGCCTCCGCGTTTCAAAGCTTAAGAGCCCCGTTGGGGAACTGAGGCCAGGAGACTCGCTCAGCCTCACAGGATACTTCTCGGGGAAGCCCACAGAGTCCAAGAAAGTGCACCAGCCCACCGCCCGGGAGCCAGCACAGGAAGAACCCAATTTGCTTGTGGGAGGCCATGGAGGGGACGGAAGTCCTAGAGAGAGCGGAGCAGGCGCCATTGTTCCCTCTCAGACCCCGCCCCCACATACAATGTCACAACCCAGCGATTGGGGTGCCCCGCCCTGTGAACACCTAAGGCTCCGCCGCCCTTACGAAACAGCCACAACCAAACCAAAGGAAAATTAAAAAGATGGCTCAAACATATTTGAAAGCCCCAGAACCAATTTTTTTAAGTGACCAAGAGATAGCAGAATTACCAGATGCACAGTTCAAAGCACTGGTGATCAGGAAGCTCACAGAATTGGTTGACTTTGGACATAAATTAGATGAACAAATGCAGGCTACGATAAGAGAAATGAAGG
>PVIA01006745.1:0-93008 GCA_004024845.1 Tonatia bakeri
CAAGGGGGAAGGAAGGACTGTGTGCGTTTGTGGGTGTTTTAAGGGACTTTAAGATTTTGATAAAGACATTAGGTCACTACCTTAAGTTTGTATAGCACTAAATAAACGTTTTCCTTTCCTTTTCACAAATCTCTGGCATTGAGAGATATCTTTCCTTTAAGGCGGCGGACAAGACGGACCTGAGTCTCTTTCCGTAAGAGTATTATCGTTCCAGGCCCCCTTGGTTTTGTTCTGTAACAGGTCTACATGGCTCACAGGCACTTACTCATTTATCTTTGCATGTTCTGTGCCTGGCACAGTGGGGGCTCAGGATGGATTTGGTAATGTCCAGCAACCTCTCTGCTCAGCCAGCGCATCCAGAGGCAGGGGGCCATGTAAGACTGAAGGGAGGCTGGGGTCCTGTTCTAAGGACCTGTAGTAGCAGGGAGGCTAACAGTCATGGTTGGCTCGTAATGACTGCCAGGTGTGGGAACATTAAGACAAATTTTCAAGTGTGGTAAAACATAAATAATGTAAAATTTATTGTAATCATTTTAAGTGTACAGTTCAGTGGCATTAAGTGCATTCATACTATTGTGTAAACATGACAATTACCCATCTCCAGAACTTACACATCTTTCCAGACTGAAACTCTGTACCCTTTAAACACTAACTCCCATTCCGAACACTCCCAGCCCCTGGTAACCACATGCTCTCTGTCTCTATAAATTTTGTTACTCTAGACACCTCAGTAAGTGGAATCATTTAGCATTTGGCCTTTTGAAAACAACTTACATGGATTGCTTTACACCATAAACGGTTACTAAGTGTTATCACTTCCTCCCAGTGAGGCGGCTGGGCCGGACCGGTGAAGGCCAGGGAAGGTGAGGTTCAAGGATCTGTCCACGCCTGGGCTTCAAGCCACCACAAGTGCCCATGCTGCAGGAGGTACCAGGCTCAGCTGAGAGGGTCACACACTCCATGGAGCCTCTTCAGAATCTGGACAGCTGGAGAGCCATTACCTCAGCCCACACCACACACCCCAGGTGGCCTTCCCATGCCTCACTATGGATTCGCAGTCCGAACAGGAAGTAACCAAAGTACTGGAGTGGAGCCAAAGGAGAATTTAGCCTTCTGGAAGCTAAGTCAGAGGCCAAGTGTATCTTTCTATGGTTGGGTGCTCTCTGCTCACAGAGGCCAAAGCCATTGTCAGTATGAATTATTAATCTGCACACTTGTTTAGAGACCATAGGAACAGGCAGTACAGTACAGTCGAGTCACAGTGCAAGTACTGAATGGTTCATTCTCCTCCTACCTGAGGAGCCTCCTGCTGGGCCAGCTCTCTAGCTACTGGACACCAGGAGAAAGGTCTTGCTTCCCACAATCAGGTCAAAGGCTTGCTCACTTCTGTTTTCTGCAAAGTAATGGTCAACACCAATGACTTATCTGCAAACTGCCAAGAGACTGCAGGGTTTCTTTAGGTTGGTTTGTTTGCTGGAATTCTAAATGGTTCAAGCTGTTCATTATCTTCTACAAAAAATCAAAGTAAAAAGCTCCTAGTGAGCTTGAAGAAAATGAGTCTTATGCATTTTTTTCTCATAAATACCTACAAAAATAATGTATCAGGTGTCTACGAGTGTGTGTATGTGTGCATTCTAATGTTAGAACCTGGAGATGGTAAACAGTTGTTTAAACATGCTCATACATTTTCTTTACCTCTAAATTTGCTGGCAAGACAGAATCAAAAGGTAATTAGCTTGACCCCCATCTGGCTCAGTTGTACTTAAGCCCTTGGAAGCCTGTCTTAGAATTTAAAGAATTTCCCTTTTGGCTGGCTTAAAGGTGGAACCCTGTCTCCCTTTAAGACACTAAGTGACCTGGAGTGGCTGGGGGTCAGGTACAGGGAAGGGACCAAGGAGACTGAAGGAGTGAAAGGAGCTTGGGAGCCAGAATGTAAGAGAATAAAATATCAGTCTTTCTGACGCCATCTTGCTCCAGCCTGCCCCCTCCCCACCTCCTGTCAGTTAGCAACTTCTGCTGAGTCCTGCGTATAGAAATGCTAATCATTAAAGGAATCTACCCTGTAGTTTAGGAATTACTGAAACTACCTCCCTGCTTAAAAGTACCTCCCTAAGAAGGTAGGAAAGGGATTATCGGAAGATTTATAGCAACCTCGCAACTGAGACCACTACAACCAGGGTTTGTTGGCCAAAGGCATAGAAGTCCCACCATCGCCCTGGGACCCTTGCCGATGTCCAGATGTTTGTGGTCATCAATCTCCGCCTGACCTCAAACCCCTCTTCGTCCTCCCACTCCCGACACAAACAGGCCTGAATTCTGTACTTAAGTTTAAAATCCCATACTGTTTGAGTATTGAGTATCTTGTCTCCCAAATGCTGCTCTGAGCCCCTAAGGATCTGCCTCTTTTCTATCCCCTCTTCCAGGGAAAAGAGAAACTGGATCAGAAGGAAGAGGATGGGGAGCTAATATACATTAATTGAGGCACTGAATATTTATCTCCAGAAATTATGCCAGATGCTGGTGTACAAAGATAATAAACAGGAATAATGCTCACAATTTTCACTGTGCTCCCCCCCCCCTTTGTATTGCAGGGCAAGTGAGTGGGCAGTGTGCAGGCACATGGAGACCAGTAGGGAATGCCCAGTCCCGAGGCCTCCTCTGGTTGTTGCTGATGTGATGTCCTGAAAAGCCAGGCAGCACTGGATGCATTTCAGTCTCTTCCCTCCAGGGAGCATCCCATACCATGTGCAAACAGGGACCCAGAAGGCTTATGTGGGCTTTAAGGTCCCATTCTCCCCGTCACTGCATTGTCATGCAAACCACTTCTCTCCACTACACCTTAAGGAGGAACTGGAGTGGGGAACGGGCTCTGAAAAGCTGAGACATCCAAACAAAAACTCAGTTACCTAAAGGGTCTATTTCAGTTGCTGAATGGGACAGAATTATCAGATTGGACTAAAACTTGGTTTTCCTCTGTCGTCCAGCTTGGAGAAGAGGGGCTTAAATGATGATTGAGTTAGCTGTAGAAAAATACGCCACACTCTCTTTGCCGATGTTAGTGTAGTGTAAGTTTTACATCCTGTTGTTGGACTACGGTTATCGAGTTCTTACTATGCGATGGATCCTGTACATAAATATGTTATTATCACAATAGCTCCGTTAGGAGATTCTAACACAGAGAGGCTAAGCAGCTTTCCTAAGATTACCCAGAGAGCAAGAGTCTGGTCCCTTATATAAGCTTACGGACTAACACAGCACAAAACACAGACAGAGGAGATACTTATGTGCTGAGTACATCGGTAGGATGTGTGTGGGGAGGTAGGGACCCTAAAAAGAGCCTTAAATCTAGCTGGGCAGCCCAGGGAAAGCTTCCTGCAGGGGCTAATATACATGCTTTTTAAAGAAGGTATTTTTAATATACAACAAGTTGCACAGATATTAAATATTCAGATTGATAAGTTCTGCCCATTGCATACATTTGTGTAGTCACAATTAAAAGAAAGATCTAGAACATTTGCAATACTCCAGAAAGTTCCCTCGTGCCCCTTTCCAGTCAACCCCTCCCCTTCCCCCAGAGACTGTCCCCCAGTCTCTGACACCTGTCACCACAGGCTGGATTTATGTGTTCTTGGATGTCAGGAAAACAGAATCATCTCTCTGCACATTGGCTCTGCTGTGGCTTCTTTTGCTGCCTCAGACTTAAAGGATGAACAGAACTTCAGCAGGACAAAGGGGCAGTGATACAGAAAAAGAGGGAATGATAGGAAACTCAGGAGTTGGAAAATTTTAGTTTAAGGTAAAAAGTTATAAGCCTAGCAAGTAATATGTATGTTAAAGCTTTTGTTTCAGAAACTACAGATAAGGCCCATCCTTGCTCCTGGGAGAACGGCCGACCTCCTGGGGACAACTGGAGGCATCCGGGCCTTTGTATTCCAGGGAGAGACAGAGGACCACCAGCTCCTGGGAACAGCTAACTGTCCCGGACAGGAATGTTGCAGCTTCTTTCACCCAATCATCCCTGAACTTCAAAGCCTTCACTGCACCTTGTTTATTCTATGCTATAAAAACCTTGGCCTGGAAAGAAAAGACAAGATGGTCTGTTAGAGTATGAACCCACCATCTTTTCAGATTGCCGGCCACCTGAATAAAGCGCCCATAGAGATTCAATCGCTGTCATTGCTTATAGGGTTTGGTAGTGGCGGGCAGCCCAAATGTTGGTGTCTTTGCCAGTTTCAGTGAGACGCATCCTGGTGTGGCAGTTGGAGTCCGGGGTGCTGGGCAAGAAGTGCTGGGCGGGGTGGAAGACAAAGGGAGAGGGCGGGTCATGAAGTGCCTAGTACCCCATAATCCAGGGTGTTGATCTCAAGGGCTTGGACCTGATTTCATAGGCAAAGGGAGCGAATGTAGCCTTAAGTGTTCACTGAACACCTGCGATACACCAGGTTTGCATGCTGCTTTGTACATGTTATATTTCAAACTCAATAATCTTAGAAGATATATTAATAATCCCTATTTTCTAGATGAGACGGTTGAATCTGAGAGAGGTTAAGTAAAATTTCCTAACAGGACAGGTTTAAACGCAGCCTAGCTCTAAGTACCCTGCCTTTACACCCATAAAAAGCCACTTAGGAAGGAAAGGGAGGAAAATCAGTTTAAACTCTGAAGAGCTTCTGGAAAAGGGAATGAGAGGCTGGAGCAGATGAAACATGACCCTGCATGTGGCAGTGGGCACTGGAAGGGGGGAACCCCCAGGGAAGACGGAAGGCTGGAATCCTGACGAGTCCAGGGTGAGCGGGGTCCAGACATTTCCTAGCAATCCTGCTTCTCTTCTCTGAGGTGCTGTTAATTATTCAACTAAACATCCTCACCCAGACGGAACAAATTTTAAGAGATGCAGCTATCTCTTACTTTTCTGAAAACCTGAAACTGGGTATGCTACCCTTATGCTGGGTTTAAACAACTCTTTACTGACCAAGTATGCACTGCAATCCTGCAGTACACTCTGTAAACTTGCAGACAAGAAACAGACAGTCAATCCCAGGGTTACTCAAAATTCTTTCAAATACACATATACAAAATTTTAAAAACCAATTTATCTTTTTATCTCCTGTGTCTAACTTCTTCACATTATTGCTTCTGAAAGAACCTAGGGCCATGCTGAGAGTCAGTTCCAGAAAATATGCTCAGACTTATGCCCTCCCCACATCCTCAATTTATACTCTGCTACAAAGTGTGATAAAGAGTGATAGTGAGAAAAGGAGAATTAAAAATATTAATTCACCTATTCATGCAATTTAGTGACACTCATTGGAATAACTAAACAACATTATAAAGTGTGAGAGCTTCAGAGAAAAGCTGTCTGACCACATGGTGTGGAAAACAAAGAGAAGAAAGTTTGGGATGTACAAAAGCCCATTAAGCTTCCTTAACCTATTTACTATCCCAGGAAAGCTATTACTATCCCACATCCCTCAGACAAACTTTGGGAAAGGTTGTAATTGTTTTCCTTTCTCCTTTGTCTTTCTGTTACAGGACAGACCCAAGTGGGGTGTATGATATACTATTACAGAAAGGACCCCCCACTAGTTTGCTATGCCCGTCACCAGAGGAAAGACATCTCTCAATGTCAGAGATTTGTGTAAAGGAAAGGAAATATTTATTTAAAGCTATATAGACTTAGAGTGTGACTTAATGTCTTCATTAAAATATTAAAGTCCTTTAGGATACCCACAGATGCACACAGTCCTTCTTTCTCCTTCTGCCCTAATCTGGGGTACCGTATCTCAGGAAAAGAAGTAGAAGTTCATGATTCAGAATCCCAGCACCATCATCTGTGTCACTGCCAGGATCTCCAGTTAATCCAAAGCCATGTGGCACCTTCTCATGGCCCACCAGCAAGACCCCTTTCACCCCTTTTCTCCCAGGCAAAGTTTCTCCTGCTTCCTAAGTCACATAGCAAAATGGAGCACCCCAAAGCCAGTGGTCCTCACTCTTGCCAAAGCTGTGGGATCCCCACTCTGGCAGAGCTGAATGGTTCTCCTCTTGCATGGCTGCCATGTCTGGGTTTAAATCCCCACACCAATCTTCCTCTGCATCCCCATTTCCGACTCCTCCTACAGTCAGTTACACCTGCCAGCATTCCCATATTCTTCCAGCTTCACTGGGCTGCCATAGTAAGTCTAGACAGGTGTGGCCCCATGTCATGAAGCCAATCTTCTCCAAGCTCTCACGAAGGCGCTGTGACCAGACGGAACTGCTTCCCAGTTACATCTTGGGTGGAAGTCCGTTCCATCCCCCTAGCTCAAAGTGTGGCCACAGCTATTTAACATACCTATGCAACCAGTTAAAGGTTATAGATATGTTAAATGACCATGCCAGAGGTTAGCTACAAGGCTGTTGCTGTGCAAAACAGCTCTGCATGTTCCTGCTCCATGTTTCCCTTCCCCCAATCCACACTTGTGTCGGGGTAAGGGGGGAGGACATCCTAAATATTTTTCTAATATTTCCTGGACACCCTGAGTTCTGGACCCCATTCCAAATCTCTATTTGGGGCTCCCCTCTTGGCTGCACCCTGTTACATTTCTGCACCCCTCTTCCTACTTAGTACCTCTTTCTTCTTCACATCTCTGCTTAGAGTGACATCCTTGTGAAAATCTGCCATGGAATACACCTCCCCCAACATCCAAGGCCAGGTCAGTACCCCTGTTGGGTTTCTAAGCCTTCTCTGCCAAAGCAGGGATCCTGTGTTGTGAGTGCTAATTTACTTGCCTACCTCCCAAGCTCATGTAAACTTCTTTAAGGACTGCCTTATTCATTGTTATATTCCTAGGGCCTCAAACAGAATCTCACACCAAATATTTGTTTGGTACTGATTGACAAGGGACGGATGTGCCTGCATGGAACAGCTGCAGCCTCAGGTATAAGCAATTTGAATGTGGGAAGACAATGATCTGTCAGGGAATGCCATGCACAATATAGAAGGAAGAAGAAGTTGAAATCTGGTTGGTTAGGAGGCTTTAAAAGTCCATGCTCATTTTGAAAATCATCCAGAACTAAAGCAATGGCATTAAATTAGAGAATATAGTGCAAACCCCTATGCAGCCACACCTGGGACTGGCCAAGCTGGCCTCTAAGTGGATATGGCACTTGGAGAAGCTCCACACCATTTCCTTGAGTTTCACTTTCCATGTAATCCCATCACCCAGAGCATCAGGGCTTTCCAGGTAGCTGACACAGAGTTAAAGAGAGGGTTATTTTAACTTTGTATTATTGTAGAAAACTTTGAAAATATAAAGCAAAATGAATCACTCAGGAATAAATTTTGGGAATATTTCTATTTTTAAAAAAATTCATATAATTATCCATTTTATTTTACATATTCTAATAGACCATGTTGTAAATGTTATTCTGCCAACTATATTTTTCATTTAATATCATGTGGTTGACCCTCTGAGCTGGGTGATCAATACTCACCTCAGACCCTCATCTCTCTGCCTGGCTATTCTCTACAGTTTTGAAAAGCTAAATACTTACTTTGTTAACATCCCTTGCAAACAAAGGTGTCCATACGACATGGTTTTAGCCAATAAGATGTAAAGAGACATCAGCTAGGGGGCTTCCAGGAAAGTTTTTACTTTCCTGATAAAAGGGAGATAAGTAGCAGTTGCCACATTTACTCCCTCTCTGCTCTGGAGGTAGGTTCAATGCCTGAAGCTGCAGAGGCCCTCCAGTGACCATGAGGTGTCAAGCATCAGAAAGTTATAGAGCCCTGGCTGGTGTGAGTCAGTGGATGGAGTGCCAGCCTGTGAACCGAAGGGTCGCCAATTTGATTCCCATGCCTAGGTTATGGGACAGGTCCCCAGTAGGGGGTGCTTGAGACTTAACCACACATTGATGTTTCTTTCCCTCTCTGTCTCCCTTCCTTCCCCCATCTCTAAAAACAAATAAATAAAATCTTTTTAAAAAAGTTCATAGATACTGCAGAAATGTAGTCCTGATGTTGCTGAACCAATGAACCAATGCCAGCATCTGTTTACACTCCATCTTCTTATTATGTGTGAAAAGTACTCCCTACTTCCTTCAGACACTGCAAATAATTTTTGTTAGTTGCAGCCAAAAACATTCCTGACATAAAATTTAATGTAAACAGCTTCCCATACTATTGAATTTACTCTTCTACAATAGCACTCCAAATGGCTGTGCGGTACTCCACCAGAGAGGTGCCACAGTTCATTTAACCAGTTTTCCATTGTTTGACATTTAGATATGTCCCATCTAACACACTGTAATGCTTTTTATTAGGCAAACGTTTGCACATATCCCTCTAGAATAAACTCCTAGAGATGGAATTTTTTGGTCAAAGGACATCTACATTTTTGATGCCAATACTAATTTTTACTGTAACCAGCAGTATATGGGAATGTTCACCTTCCCTTTTTCTCAATATGGGGACCTGTCATTTTTTAAATTAAAAATCATTTTTTAAATAAAAAAAATACCTCATTACTATATAATACCTAAGATTCCTTTTACAACTAAGCATCTCTGATTCAACTTGGGAAAAATTTGAGATTCGAAGGTGGGTTTTAAAGGACTGAGGGCTGAATTCAGGCTTGCAATTCCTTTATAAAGCAGCCACACTGCTGACGGTGAGTTACAACCTAATCCATGCAAATCTCACTGCATTGCAATCCTGGTCTCATTTCAGCAGTGTAAGGCTCCCCAACCAAAGTCAGTGTGGAACATCTTTGGGAGCTCAGAGGCGACCCACGAAGACAAATAACTGGAAAGTGGAACCCAGAAAGATGAGCTGATCTATGGGAAGAAGCAGATTTTAAAAGGAACAAGGAGAGAAGAGAGGGAGTAAAGAAAAGGAAGAAAGCCACCAGCGGCAGAGCCCACACCTGGTCTTGCAGGGCGCTCACACTGTTTTTCCACCAAGCTGAGGTTGCTTCCCTGCTCTGCAGTTCCCTCTGTTTGGACAGCCGTTCCCCTAGATATCAGCGGCTGGCTCCTTCTCATGCTTCATGACTCAGCATAAATAGCACCTTCTCAGAGGGGTCTTCTCTAATCGCCCAACCTAACGTGGCTCTGGTGTCTTTCTGACGTCCATATCCTCCTCCTGCGCACGGTTCCTCGTGGCGCTCCCTGACCGCACCTGAAATGGCCGTGCTTATTTACACACGCACATGCCAACCGTCAATCTCCCCACAATGGAGTGTGTCCCCAACCTGAGCACAGACCTTACCTGCCACAGTGTCAGCTTCTAGAACGGTGTTCAGTAAGCACTTGCTGAATGAATGGATGAGAAAATGGACAGTTTCCTAACTTCTAACCAAACATATCATCAGCAGCATGGAAAGCAATGGGTGAACTAGGTGCTCTCGTCAATTTGTAGCTCTTGAAATAACATGTTGGGAGCTGAGGGAAGCCCAGTGTCCATGGATAGCTGCCACCTCTGCCCTCCTGGCTCATTGGCTCCCATTCCACTGAACTCTAGGGCCCAAAGAGGGCCATGCATCTGGGCTTGGCTGTGATGCACGGCTTTACATATTTGTTTCTGGTAGTTTGTTATCAGTCTGTTAAATGTTATTTAAGAATTTTTTCCTCATGAAAAATTTCAAACATGAATGAGGTAAAGGGAATAGTATAAAGAATCCCATACATCCATCACCTTTCTTATTTCATTTCCTCCCACACATTGTGTAAATGATGGAGCGTTTTAAAGAACATACCATACGTCATACTGTAAACATGACTTTTCAAAAAGATTTTATTTTTAGAAACAAGGAAAGGGAGGGAGAAGAGAGTGAGAGGAACATCGACTGGTTGCCTCTCATACACTCTCCAACCAGGAACCAAACCTACAACCCAGGCGTGTGCCCTGACCAGGAATCAAACTAGTGACCTTTTTCTCTGTGGGATGAAGCTCGACTGAGCCACACTGGTCAGGGCTAAACAAAACTGTTAACTATCTCTGTGTCTGAGGCTGCCTTCAGAAGGGACAGACCTTAGAAATGCATAGAACATACATAAAGAGTAGCAAGTGAAGGCTGCTTATGGACACCAATCTGGTGGCAGCATGCTTTTTTCCTCATTGACCTGTACGAAAGGGAAAGTTCCCTACTAACTGCTTAAACACACATTCAAAGCAAAGCAAAGCGTTTGATATTGGTGGAAGGAGCCAGGCAATTTTCCAAAAGCACCAGATTCCAAACAGTAATAAGCCAGGTCAAATGGCCATTTCTGTCTGATACCCACTTATGTCAGTTGTCACCTCTCTGGCTACTTAATTTCCCTGCTTCATCCCTTCTGGATCCTGGAAGGAGCCTTGCTCACTGACTGGCATTGCCTTTTCTTTCTCTCTCTCTCTCTTTCTTTCTCTCTCTCTCTCTCTCCTTCCTTCCTTCCTTCCTTCTTTCCTTCCTCCCTTCCTTCCTTCCTTCCTTCCTTCCTTCCTTCCTTCCTTCCTTCCTTTTTTCTTCCTTTTTCCTTCCTTCCTTCCTTCCTTCCTTCCTTCCTTCCTTCCTTCCTTCCTTCCTTCCTTCCTTCCTTCCTTCCTTTCTTTCTTTCTTTCTTTCTTTCTTTCTTTCTTTCTTTCTTTCTTTCTTTCTTTCTTTCTTCTCACATAAACAAAAGGGCAATAGTGATTACAGGTCTGTCTGAGAGCTCATGAGAGAGCTGGGACGTTTTCTAGCCATGGAGGGAGGCGGTCTCTGGCCAGGAGGCTGAGTGCTCAGAGGGCGGACCCGGTCAGGCCTAGACAGGCTGGCATGAACGGATCAATGAGTGGACAGCTCAGCCCCACACTGGCAGGGGCCCAGCAGCATGCTGGAACCCTGACTGCCCGGGTAATGAACTGGGAGCAACAAACTCATGGAAAATTTACCAATAACACATTAAAATGAGTTTTTAAAAAATGTATCACCTTAATCCAAGAGTTATTTTCCTTCTTCCACTCAACTTCTATGTCTCTGTCCTTTGTAGCTGCATTTCTATGCGGCCAATACCATGGCTATCATCTGGGCCATTTTATGCTTACTCTTCCTCATTTAACATACCAAACACACTCCCAGTGTTGGACTTCCTTGGAATTATTTTAAATGGTTGCATGATTTGCAGGTATGTCTATAAAGCCAAACTTAATTCTCTATTCCTATCCTTTTTGTTCAGACATCATCTTGTTTTTAGGGGTAGAGGAAGCTGCCCTTCCCCTTAGGCCTGCACTCCTCTTCATCTGGTCCTGCCAGGCTGCTCCTGGCCCGAGGTCTCCCTTCCTCTGGGAACTGGCATATGCGGCTGCCTCTACATGCAACAGCTTGTAGCCCACTCTCTGCCTGGCCCATTCCTACCCACATTTCAGAGCTCAGATTAAGTGTCATTACTCCAGGAATCCTTCCCTGACCCTCCCAGCTGCCTGAACATGTTGAGGGTAAGGCACTCATCACACTCTGTATGGTAATTGTTTGCCTTATGATCTATTTGTCCACCAGACCATGAGCAGGGGCCATTTTTCTGAGCCTTACTGGCTGGGGGCTGTTGGTTTCCCTTGAGCCCCAGTTTCCTCCTCTGTAACAAGGGACAGTGATGCAGTCTCTCCCAGGGGCCTACCAACAGGGATGCTGGGAAGATCATGTGAGGCAGTACTGTGAAGATTCTCTGGATAGCATAAAGAGCTGTAAAAATGTTGAAAATTATTCCTGATTACATATCAGCTACCTAACTCTAAGGGATAAAAGGAAGTTACATAGCTTAACCTTTTGAGGATCACAGAGTCAGACAAATAATATCTAACATTTCTTAAATGCTATGGGTACTGTACTAGGCAGTTTATATGCATTTTCTGATTGTATTCTCATTCAAATAAATGCGGTAAAATCTAGCATTATTCTCACTTTCCAAAGGCTCAGAAGACTAAATACTTTTTCTGGGGCCAAACTGCTTTAGAATATGATGTTAAGAACCCAATGCTAGCCTCTCCCCACAAAAAAATGCCCACATACACATACATACAAAAAGTGCATACAATTTCAAGAAGTTCATGGATCTCTTAAAGCCCATCTTCTTCAAACCCCTGTTTAAGGGCTTTCATGCATAAAAGTGAATTTGACAGAAAAGTTGAAAGATTTGCACACCCCAGAAATCTGGAAGGTTACAGGAGTAAACTGCCAGCAAGAATTCCGGAGAAAACCTCACAGCCTGCAAGTAGGTTGTAAGTTCTGAGGTCTTGCATATAGTTAGTTTCCTTGGAGATTTGAGGCACTGGGCTGATTGAAGACTCTTGGCCCAAACAGGAGCCACGGGACATGGATGTTGCTCTCTGACAAATAGGGTGGTGAGATAAGCTGATAGTACCAGCTGTCAATCTCCAGCCACCAGCAACAACAGCCAGACACTTACTTCATGGTACAGTTTCTGGAGACACTCATTGCTGATGTACTCCACAAACCAGGAAAGCAATAGCTAAACAAAACTTAAGAGACCTAAAGGAACCATAGTGGAAGCAGTAACAAGAATTTGTCAAACCATCTGGCTCTGGCCTGTCCTAATCTCAGAATGGCTTTGGAAACCGTGAGGCATCGTGGTGGGTGTAAGAAGTGCGTGTGTCTCATGCTGAGCAGGGTGAGAGACAGCAGCCTGGTCCCCAGGCCTGGTGAAACCCATCCCTCTGCAGAAAAATCCTTGGGATTGTGCCGCAAGCCAAAATAAGCAATTAAAACTTGCAAAGCAAGTGAGCCAGACTGCAGTTTTCAGTGTGGCACCATGTGGGCAAAGCCTCAGAGACCACCTGGGAATGGAATGAGATGAGCCCAAATGGTTTCCATGGTGAAGGCTCCCAAAGCCAAGAAACAAAGGCTCAGGGAGTGTGTGACATCCAGAAAAGCAGCCTCCTGAGCAGTGTGAGGTGTGACAGTGCTCACGAAGACGATGGTGGAGAACAGACTGTTCTCCGGGTGCACTCGGGAGAGCACAAAGGGGATGCGGCTGAGGGACAGGTTGGGGTGGGGATGGACGAGAACATCCAGGAGAACTCGCCACCCCTGAGAGCTGTCAGGCTTGGAACTGATGCAGGCTGCCAAGGGGACACATCCACAAGAATGGCCAGCCAGCCCCTAAACGTCCAGGAGGCATACTGCTCAGTGCAGACAGTTTCTTTTGCTTTTCACAAGGAGTATGAAGGTCTGCTGTCAAACATATTGTTGGTGGTCCATGAGCTCAACTTCTGCATGTGCAAAAACAGATAAAATTATAGGCCCATGATCCTTACCTATAATTCAACCCCCCTGCCAGTGTTTTGAAAATTGAAAGTTCTTTCCTAAGTGTGTGTAAATCATTTGGTGACAAAAAGCTGACCTGAAATGAAGTGCCGTTATAGTTTTTACGTGCTGCATCTAATATGAGTGATAGTAAGTTGTACTGCAGATATAACAACCTGTCTGCAGAACGCTAACCTGGTCCACTGGAGTCTGATGCAATATAACGTGTAATAAGCAAAGAATTTCCTTTAAAAATCAGCTAACCAATAACGAACACATATCTCTTTTTCTACACATCGGTAACATGAAGAAAATGTTTGACCATTTAGAATAGAGGTCAGTATGATCAAAAAGAGCCCTGCAAGCCCTCAAGTAGATTCACGGCAGGAACATGGCTTTGGGGCAATTTGTGCGTCCCCGCAGGGTCCAGGGCCGAGCCTACACGTGCATTTCTGGTTCTAGTTTGCAGTTTCCCTCTCGTGTTTAATTCTGTTACACTTGAGCTCTGCATCCATATAAATCCAAAGCAGCACCAGACTTTTCATTCATGCAGTGAAACTGGAAGCCTTTCCACTGCAATGGCAAGTGAGAATGGGAAGCACAGTCACGGCTGCCTGCTCCTCCCTGAGAAGAATGTGAACTAGTGAGCCTAAGCCCCGCCTCCAGGGGTCTCTGATTTTAGACAAGGAGAATAAAACAATGTGAAGATTGGGTGGTTGTTTTTTTTTTCCGGAGGATTCAAATAATGTTTTCAATAAACAAGAGAATCCGGGACTCCAAACTTTTCTATCAGATGATCTACTTTTCCTGTTCCATAGCTGAAGGACCATTTTGGGGGTTAGGAGACAAACAAAGATGATCAAGAAAGAGAGTGAAGCCCTGGCCAGTGGCTCAGTGGGTTGGAGCATCATCCTGTACACCAAAAAGGTCGCAGGTTTGATTCCTGGTCAAGGTGTGTATAAGAGGCAACCGATTGGTGTTTCTCTCATGTCGTTCTCTCTCTCTCTCTCCCCCTAAATATATTCCCGATGATTAAAAAAATTAAAAAACAAAAACGGTAAAGATGGTTTAAAAGCAAAGTGACCAAGATTCAAAGTCCGACACTACCACTTAATAGTTGTGAGACCTTGGAAAGTTTATCTCCCCAAGGCTGCACATTATCGGGAATGTGGGGGAAAACAATACTTTCCTCATAGGGTTTTTATGAGGACTAAATAGCATGTAAAACATCCAATACATGGGAGGCACTCGATATATGGCAGCTGTTCTTGTTGCTGCTGTTAGATTCTGGAACTTGCACAGTGACTGACTTCACTCCTTATTTCACCAGATTGCCTGGCTCAGCAGAATGCCAGGGATACTGACTTCGTGAGCACAGAGCCAGAGGATAATAAACACACATGGCAACAAATCACACTGCTAAGCCAATCTCCCTCAGCTAATAACTGCTTCCCAGGCTCCTGCACTCGCTTTGTTAGAGAAACTAAATAGGTCCTAATGGCTATGAAACCAAATCATCCAGGAGAGGGTGAATTTCACTGGTATTAGAGTTTCCATTTACGGCCTGGTACTGTAGGAGAGTCCGTGCAAAGCCATCCTCGTAAACAAGGCTAAGCCAAAACCAAAAATCCATAGGTCACACCAGTATCCATTACAGGTGCTTATGTAACTTGGCGTGTTTTCCATGGATTGTCTTACTCCCTGCTCCTTCAGGTGACAAGCATCTACTCCGCATGCACTGTGTACCTGATGCCACACTCAGGGCTGGAGCACCAGTGTGAAGAGACATGGCTTGTGGGTGAGACAGAGTGTGTTCCGGTTAGTTTGGTGCATGCACTAAGTGCTAGTTAGAGAGGTTTGTGCAAGTAGCACAGAGGAAGACTAAAACGGACATGATCTTTGGCATTTCCTTAATGTAAGGTCTTTCCTTAATGTTGGAGTTTTACATACTGAACATGGGTTATTTTTGAAATCAGAAAAAAAATTTAAAAGAAAAAATACAGGTGGTGGTATGTCCAGAAAGAGTTTAAAGTTGCTTGAATGCAGGAGGCATATATGTCCAGAGATGGAATTTAAGGAAGACTTTGAAGCAGCAGCAGAGATGGGGGTTTCGGCAGGGAGGACGTGATGAGAACAGCAGTGGGGGGATGCAGTGAGAGGTGGAACCATGAGCAGCCGAAGGAGGCTGTTCACTGAGATAAGAAGGCTGCAAGAAAAGGGGACCAGGGACTTTCAAGAGTTGGATGTAGCTTTTTTTTTTTTTACCCAGTAGGGAAGCATCTGCAGAGCAGACATACATTCTTTTAAAGGACAGTATCTATTAAAGAATTAGAAACCAAAATGTCACTAAATACCTACTATACCTTTGTTAGTGTGGCCAGAGAGGCAGAGGGCGAGAAAAAAGTCTAGCAACAGAATGAGCTACAAGAAGTAGTTAAAATGCCAATTATTCACAAAATGTTCCATCACAAATACCAGTGAAACGATGGGGATGGTCCCTGAACAGCAGACAAAGGGTGGTGCCCTGTGCCCCCGCCTCTCCTTTCTGGTTCTTCCTTCTTGGTGGCTCACACTTACCTCTCATCCCCTTTCTGGAGCACAGTCCTTCTCTCAGAAAGACCTGAAGTCGGTCATTTATACTTTGGTGTGAACTCACAGTCATTCTTACCTTCCAACGTGTTTTAGTTTTAGGCCCTGGCTTGAAGTGAACATTCTTTATTTGGAGAGCCCATCCTTTTTTGAAGCAATTTTGAACATCAGGGAACAGGTGGAGGTGGAGGGAGGTGTCAGGTTTGTGGTGGCCACGGGGTAGAGGGTCGCCTGCATTGGGAAGCAAGTCTTCTTTTCGTATGTCTAAATAATTTAGAAACATCTTCTTCAGAACAGCTAATCAGCAAATGAGCTGCATATAGAGCAATTTTCTGGTTAGTTTAATCAATTGTACACAAGGAAACTAGATAATTCTGCTGAGAAAGTACCCCTCTGGTGGTTAAATGGTCTCTTTGGCAGTCTACATCTATCACATTAATTCATTAACCTAAAACTCTTGCTTTAGAGTGTGTTGTTTAAATGCAAATGACCTGCCCACCTCACCCTCCTCAAGGGGGAGGGTAAAAGCAACACGGATCACTACTGGGAATGGCACGATGGAAACACGACCTCACTTTTAGACAGGGGCTTCGATTAGGAAAATGTATTGATTTAAAACACCTATGTTGACTTTATGTTTCCCAACCTAACAAATAATTTTAAGGCATCTAGCCACTGGTAGGAAGAGGAAATACATGGAGGATTAATTTTCCTGAACTTCCAATATTTGAATCTATCAAATAGGAGAAATGCAAATAGTAAAAAGTCCAACTTCTCTAGTAGGATGAATGAACATTTTTTTACCCATCAGATGGGCAAATGTTTTTTTTAAATATTCTCTCCAGTGTGGGAGAGCACTTAAGAAAGCAGATGCTGGTGGGAGTACAGATTGCTACATTCTTTCAAAGAGTAATTTGAAACTTTGTTTAAAACATCTTTTGAAATGTGCATACCTTATGATTCAGCAATTCCATTTCTGGGAATGTATCCTAATAAAATAAACAAGTACACAAAGAAACATGTACAAGGACGATCTTTACAGGGATACCTGTTGCAGCAAAAGTCCCACGACTCACAAATTTCCACTCCAGTGAGCTGTGAGCTAAATCATGTTATAAAGTGAAATGCTATGCAGTCATTAAAGCTGATAATGCAAAAGTACTGATTTGGAATTATATTCATAACATGTTACTAATGGCAAAGGTAGGTTATAAAATTATGTACAGCATATAAGTCCACTTTTGCTAAGCAATATAGAGAACAAAAAATTGAAAAGTGTTAAACTTATGCACACACACACACTCACACTCACACTCAAACAGCAATTGAAGGAGTGTCTCAAATTCTCTTCCAAACACTCCAGCATAATGGATATACAGATGTGTGAATTTTAATTTCTACCCCAAAAACAGTTCTTTAGCATTTGAAAGACTAATAAAAAGTTAGCACTCCAGAGGTGGTTATTATAAGGCTTCAACTACTTTTATCTTTGCTCAATATCAGAGAGTTCATTAATAAGTAATGGATGTTAGAAATTATTTTAACTGCTAAAAAGACAAGTTTAAAAATATACAGATCTGCCTGAAATGCTGAACGGGTACTTCTGCCTTCTCATGACCAGGGTATGAGAATTCAGTGAGCCCAGCAGCCGAAGTCCCTCCAGCCCTGTGTGATGGTGGACCCTGCGGCCTGAGCCAGTCTATGCTGTTAGATGGATCCCACAGCCACTGTGCTGCCACTGCACACACAACGGCCTTTCAAGCCAGGTGCTGTTGGAGTGCCTGGAAGGCCAGGTGCCGGGGCCCACCAGCAGTTTCCAACACAGGCTGGGGGCCTACCGGACGCAGCTTTGTCCCTGCTTTTGCTTGATCTTCTGCCCCTTGGAGAGGTCGTGATGGTGGAGACCCACAGTCCTCACCTCCAAGGACATGGAATCACGGATGGCTATTAATATCTACCCAAAGTGACCTTATCAATCGTGCACTATGGAACTCGCTTACGTCAGTTTGCAACAAGGGCTGTGACGTGCCAGAACTTCAGCACTGATTATCTAGGGATGGTGGGATGACGTGGCTCCCACCTACTCCTCCCCATCACGCTTCCCGATTTTCCCTGTAGTGAACAGGTGGGCTGTGCTTTACAAATAATAAATGAAAGGCAAGCCAAACTGCGCAGGCAGCACTGTCACCACCTGGTGGCAAACGCTTAGAAGGCCCACTCCGTTTAAAGCAGACTGATGAACAGCGGAGAGGGTGGGTCTGCAGTGCCACTCACTGGCTTCACTTCTTAATTTAAAAGCATAACATTTGGATTATTTTGGAAAAAAGATCACCTCTTGTGATGGAACACATACTTTAAAGTAGGATGCTATCTTTAAGCAGGTTACAGTAAAAAGAATTCTGACTTTATTTTTAAATTTATTTATTTAAATTACTGATTTTAGACAAAGAGGGAGGGGGAGAAAGAGAGTGAGTGAGACATCAGTTTGTTGTTCCACTTATTTATAAATTCATTTGTTGTTTCTTGTATGTGCCCTGACCTGGGATTGAACCCTCAACCTTATATCAGGCCAGCACGCTAACCAGTGGAGCTACCCAGCCAGGGCATGACTTTTAAAAAACAAAATATAGTTCTGTGGACCATGGTTTAGTGTTAGAGAAAATCATAGTGGTGGATGTATCATTCACTTAGTCACCTGTCAAATAGTCTTCAATGTTCTTAATGCATCCCTCCAAATATCAATACATAAGGCAAAGTGCATGTCTACCAGATACTTCTTTACAAATACATTTATTACCTGATGACCATAAAGGAGGTCTAAATTCTTCCAGCTGTCGATCTGCACTGGCTCCTGACTTTTCGCACTGTCCTGTGGCACCCACCCACCTCTGTGGCCCACCTCCTGCCACCACCGTGCAGCACTCTCCGACAGTGCGAAGATGTCCCTCACCCACACTTTTATCCACGTGCAAACCCAGGGGATGCACCAGGCACTGTTCCCCAAACAAAATATTTCCCACCCCTTTACTCGGGCATTTTTTTTTTTACCTCAGGATGGCACGTCCTTACCATCTCCCCTCCACCCAAGCCATCTTCTTGGTGCCCAGATCAGCTGTCTCTTCAATAAGGCCTTCCTTAATATCTCCACGTATAATTACATTTCTTCCTCTGTGAGTATTTTGTTGATCCCTTTCTTACAGCACTCTACCTACATGATACTGCTGTGAATGTGAGTTGTATGCATGAGTAGACACAGACACAAACCATTTACAGAGCACTCCGCCCGCCCATGTTGCTTGACAAATAACAGGTGCTCCAGGATTCGTAAAGCTGAAGGTGCTGGCCTTTGATTACATGACTCAGAGCTGAACATCAACGGCAGCCATAGACTTCGTTCCCATGAGCATGCACACACACACACGCACACACAGAGCATGAACACCTGGCTCAGGGGTGACAGGCAATACCAGCCATGGTGACAAGGTCACCATGGGCAGCAGCTCAAACAAAACGTGAGCATGGGTTACATCCAGCTTAAGTCACTTTATAGGTCTTGTTCTTTAGATGTTTTCAATCAGGGTGTTGCCAAAACTGATACAATCAGTAAAGCCATAATCTCTCTGGTCTTAATATCTCTGCTGAGCTTCTAACAGGGGTGTAAGAGTCTCAGTCCCAGGGTTTGATTCTCTGGGCAAGGCAAATTCAGCACTGACACAAGCAGCAGGAAAAGGCCAGTTACAGCCACGCCGCAGTAGGCTACCTTCTATTGGTAGAGGCCTCCTGGTTCTCGGCAGCACGTGACTTTTGGATCCTTCCACAGATGAGCAGCCTGCCGACCCCCGCTGTCCTCCTTGTCCAGCCTCTGACATCCCACCTCAGGACATGGGGAGGCTGCTGCCCTCAGAAGGTCCAGCCAGACCACTGCCTAGAAGTCACCACCCTTGGGTCCTTCCCATCCCTTTCCTGTCTCCAAGGCAAGAAGTTGCTACGGGAACTGGCCACTGCCTCCTTCCTCCAACCACCTCTCTCCCTGTGACACCCCTCACACACTATGGATCATTTCTATACATTATTTACATGTCCTTTTCATTATAAATATGGTACTTGGAATCCCTACTTGAAGTAAATGGAAAACACAAATCCTTTAACAGAAAGGGTGGTATAATACGTGCGCATTTACGTCGGGGACCAGTGTGCCCATGTGCACACACACACACCTTGGACATTCTGCCTCCATAGCTGCTCACACAGGGGGCAACAAGAGTTTACCTGCAACTGCCAAATCCACTCTCTGCACTAGAAGGGACCACAAAGGGACCACAGTGGGCCCCAGACTTCTGGATTCCGAGGCACGTGACACTGTTTCCCCACACTACCATCTCCACAAAACTAAAAGGGAAGAAGCAATATGGGGGCTGCCAATACTTTATTTCACTAAGCTGAGGGCATTTTTTAAAATATCACTACCTATTTTTGAAACAGGGTAGTTTATATCAAAGGGACAAGTTATCAGAATGACAGCAAAGAAATTTAGCTTTCTGAAACTGTGTTGCATTTGCTTTGTCATAGACCTGTGCAGGTTTGGGATGGACTCTTCGGAGCCAGGGACCAGGTGGTTCCAGAATTTCAGACCCTCCAAAATCCAAAACGGCATATCGTGATAGTACTACTATTTCCTTAATATTTTTCATTAAATAAACTCACAATTTTACTTAGTTTTATTTTAAAAGAAATCTTTGGATCACTTCCAGGAAAAATCAGTGTCAATTGCCATAAACAAAAAGGCAACCAATGAATGATGCAATAAAAACAAAACACATTATTAAGTTCCAGCCAGACAGTGGTGCTTGCTTGCTAGGCCTGATCTCTCTGTGTTGACAAGAAGAATCAGCAAATATTTCAACTGATTAAAGACGGTCACTGAACCAAACTGTTCTCTTTCACAAAATCAGAAGGATTAAAAGTAAGTCGACAAAAATTACTTTTATGCAAGATGATACAATATTATTTAATGTTGGATTCAGGCCCCATTAAATCATCCGGAAGTGGTTCATGTCCCATTCTTAGAGTAATACTAATCAAGACACTGTGGTGCTTGAATCACATGAATTCATGCATCCATTTGACACATTTATCGAGCACTTACTGAGCTCTGTACACAACAGAAGAGAGGGGTGACCAAGACAGACATGGTACTTCTTGCAAAGCTTACCTCCTAGTAGTGAAACGTATCTTAAACAAATGGTCACACAAATTGTATTTGTGTTATTTTATATAAACATGCGCAAATGTGATATGTATGACATACATGTGGCATATACATATGTGTCTATATACACATATACATATGCATAAATTTAAAGTGCTATAAAGGAAAAACACAAGGTCTTGTGGCACAGTAAGACCTTCTGTAGATAGGGTCAGAAAAGACCTAAAGGAAGAGCAAGATTTCACTGAGCAGGTTGAGAGGGCAGGGGAGGATGGGCATTTCAGGCAGAGAAGAAAAGAGCTTGACTCCTTTGGGGAACTGAAAAAGAGAAGCAGGGTTGGGGAACAGCCAGCAAGAGGAAGAGTGAAATAAAAATTGGAGAAGCAGTCTCCCAGCCTCTGTGTAGTGACCAGAAACTTCCTACCGCCCTCTGCAAAGATCTGTTTGTACAGCTCTCTAGAATTGTCTCTTTATAAAAAAGAAAAGTATGCCTCTCTATAGTTTTCACATACTCATCTATTAGTCCACCCCCGGTGCATCACACATAGAAAAAAATGGAATCCCTCCTCCACAGGGAATGCCTGCAGGTGGCTAGCGTGCTGCTCCCGAGCCTCCTCCCCCTTCCAAGCCGAGCACCGCCAAGCTCCTCTGCTACATGTTGGGTCACTTTACGAGCAAGGTAGATTTTCCAAGTTCTATTTCTGTCATGGGATTTGAAGTTTCTTCTTCACTTACAATCTGAAATTGATTTTCAGCCTTGGATGCTGTTTATTTTTCTTTAACTGCTTTTCTGGATAACACCCAAATAAATTATGGTTAGGCCTAAAGACCTTGAAGCCTCAAATGCATGTCATTAGTAATATTTATTTCTTTTTAAAAGAATTCACTTATTGACTTTATAGGGGTGACATTGGTTCATAGAATCAGATAGGTTCCAGGTGTACAATTCTATAACACCTCATCTGTATATTGCACTGTGTGCTCACCACCCCAAGGCAAGTCTCCTTCCATCACCCTTTGCCCCTCCTTCACCCTCTCTCTACTCCCCCTTTTCCCTTGGGTAATCACCATACTCTTGTCTGTGTCTGAGTTTTCATGTCTTTCTCGTACCTTTGAAGGCAAGTTCCATTTGCAGGGGTTGGGGAAGGATCTTGTTCAAACAATGGAATGGTATGGACATTTATCTAAGCTAAATTTTAAAAAATCACACTCAAAGTTGGTGGTAGAAAAAACAGAGTATGCATCATTGCAATTGATCAAGGGGGTGCAGGAATGTTACATTTGGGGAAGTGTGTATACTGCCAAAAAACTGCTCTTAATTGCTTCAGCTGCAGACCCAGATTCCCCTGAACTAGGGCGAGGTTACTGGGATGGTGTTGTATAATCAGGGCATTCTGCCAGGTAGGGACCACAAATCTCCACTTTAAAACTAGGGTTGAAAATACACAAAAACTTTCATAAATAAATATGGCATCCCTAGCACAATGGATAAAAGTTAAGTGACTTTCACTGAACACATTCTATCTACATAAGTCTAAGTCTCTCAATAGTCCTACCCTTCCTCCCTGCTCTCTCATCTCTTTCATTATATTGGGTCAGATTTCTAGGACTTCTGGCTGCTCCCTCTGCAGATGAGCTGGCCCAGGCTTCCACACAGAAAGGGTGGCTTCAGGAGTCAGTTACTCCTAAAGCTCTCTCCACCTCTGCCATCCTTCCTGCTCTGCGGTTGTCATTCTGCTCACTGTGCCTTCAGCACAGGTGGCAGTGTGGCCCGAGGAGGAGCAGGTGGGACTCAAAGCAGACAAGCCGCTTCCTTCATCAGCTCTGACACGCCTGCCCTCCTGCGCATAGTCAGAAAAGACAGAACATTCAGGGGGGAAAGACCTTCGAATACAATCAAAGTTATATCACCAAATGGCATTAAAACTCGACAGACTTAAGTGACAGGCTGAAGGACTTCTCTCTCTCAAGGGATGTGCCTGACACATAAAGATGTAAGGAGGGCAAAGACCAGGTTTATTCCTTTTTATACACCTTCCATGGTTGACACAACCTACAGATTAATTGTTCACCAAAATATGTTACATGAATTTGATTCTTAACAACACTAATGTGTATAGGTATTGAAGACCATCAAGTTATCTTCTGGGAGGTAGAACTAAGGTGATTTTTATTTCTGTATTTGCCTTTTATTTATGCTTCTGATTTTCTTGACCAAATATGAGTATATTTAGTCAGAAAGTTACTAAAAATAAAATGTCTGGCCTTGGAAGGGACAAGAGATATTAACCTAGCCTTCTTGTCCCCTACATATGGAAAGTGAGGTACTGAGAAGGTAATGGCATGTTCAATGCCACAGAGCTGGTGAAAGCTGAGATAAAACCAAGGTCATTCCCGTTCTCAGCCCCATACCCTTCCTTCACCCTTTGCCATCCCTGAAAGACACTGTTTTGTTGAGACTCTAATCAAGTCTTTTTTAAAAAGCCTCTTCCCAATCTAAAAGCAAACTCTGCCATCCAGTGAGCCCATTACCACAGAAGACATTATTTTAGAAAGCAGAAAGCAAAGTGTAGCTTAAACATCTTCTGCCGTTGTCACAGCAGAACACTTCACTGCTCAACGACCCCAGGACCGCCTGCACAAGGGGGCTTGGCCTCTGTTCACTGCTGACGTCAGTGAACGTCACTGAGGGTTTATGTCCCAGTTTGCTTCTCAGAAAGTAAATATATTTGCCCTGGCTGGTGTAGCTCAGTGGATTGAGCGCGGGCTGTGAACCAAAGTATCACAGGTTCGATTCCCAGTCAGGGCACATGCCTGGGTTGCAGGCCACAGCCCCCAGCAACCGCACATTGATGTTTCTCTCTCTCTCTCTTTCTCCCTCCCTTCCCTCTCTAAAAATAAATAAATAAAATCTTAAAAAAAAGTAAGTAAATTTAACTTTTATTACTATGATAAAAGGAACTGCATTATAAAAATTTTAAAAATATATATGAATATTATCAGTTTGATATATTGTTACTTCATTTTAAATATAAAAACATATAGTACCTACATTAATCATATTAGATATTAGTGCTACCCTCTGAAGTTCTGCCTAACAGAGAACATTTGGGAAATAATTATGTTAATATAATGAGGGTAATTCACAGTTGGTTAATTATTCAAGTAGATTAAATCCACAACTACATTGAAAAATAAAGACAAATTTAATTTTTAGAAAAAGTAAAAATGTCACTCCAATAAATTTTAAAAAGTAACAAGACTTAAGAAATAATGTACTGGGGGCTATTCTTCAATGAAACATTTATTGGTATGTGAACTTCAAAGTTTTTATTATGAAAAGCTCACACTTGGCAAAGAGAAAGAATGTTAAAATGAATTGAGTTCCCATGTAGTAATCATCAACTTTAATAGTTATTAATTTATTGTTAAATTTCTAGTCACTATCTACCTCCCCATGGATAATTTTGAAATCAATCCCAAACATCATATTGGGTTGACCAAAAAGTCCAGTTAGTTTTTTTCATAATATAAGAGACATTTTTCATTTTCATCAATAACTTTATTGATTTGGATATTCTGAGTATGTCAGCTATCTCCTGCTATTGCTTTCTAGCAGGTAGAAGCCAGGGGTGCTGCTAAACATCTTCCAGTGCATAAGACAGCCCCACAGCAAAGAATCATTTGGTCAAAATGTCAATAGTACCAAGAAACTTCGCAAACCATTTTTGACATGTTCAATTAGTCATAGAACCTTCTTCATACACTGCACAAATAATTTTATTGTTTCAGTTGTGTTTTATATTTCTTGAAATTATAAAGCATAATATTCCTAAAGTATTGTGCATTTTCTTCCATCTTCAATATTACAATGTCCACACAAAAATTCACCAATTTTGATAACTTTTTTAAAAATTCACACTGATAGGGCATTGTCACAACACAATCTAAGAACATTGTTTCAAATGAAGTCAAAGACAACTGAGCCCTACTAGTGCCATCATACAGAAAAAAACCTAACAAACTTTTTGGCCAACCCAATATTTCATCCACAAATATTTTAGTATATATTTCTAAAAGATATGTTTCTAAAACATAACCATACAACTATTCACATCTAAAAAATTGACAATACATCCTTAATATGACCAAATATTCAATTCACGTTCAATTCCCTTGATTGACTAGAAGTACCCCATCTAGAATGTATCCTGCAGAACATGACCACTGGACCTGTTCTGGAAAACTCCACTAACTGAAGTCCTCACAAGCCTACTCTCAGTCATGGGCTCCTGTGAACAGCCCCTGCTTGGCCAGCATCTCCCAGATCCCACCAGAAAGAAGGTAGATTATTTGACAGAGTTCCTGCTAGAAGAGATGGCAAACTCAAATTGTGTGATTTGAGGTGAGATGCATAAAGCGATTGTTTGCACAGGCGTGGGGGCAGGGTGTAGGGCAATTCTCAGGAGGATGTGCGGTGCCCTGGACCCACAACCACAGGGGCTGTCACCACCCAGGCCTGAGAAGGTGAAGGGAGGGGACGTCCACTGACCCCCAAAGGAGAGAGTCACATGAAGAGAGTCTCCTTGACAGGAGCCGGAACCTGGGCTGAGAGACTGGGGAGCCATTGGCGATGTGCCGCAGAGGAGGCTGGGAGAAGCCCCTGTGGCAACGCCAAGGATAGAGGGAGTGTGGAGTGGAAGATTCATGGCGGCCTAGTTGGGAGCGAGGTTGAGTAAGGACCACTCTCTGATCTTCTTTACTGTCTTTCATACCAGGTGGAATAGATACTCAGGGATGAAACAGCTGGGGGAACAGCTGGGCATCAATTAATGCTCCCAGCATCAGTGTTTAAAAATATTAACCCTGGCTGGTGTGGCTCAGTGGACTGAGTGCCTGCGAACTAAAAATACTCATCTCCTTTTTCCTTTACCTGCACTGGGTGTTAAGTTTTATTTCAAATATTTTACTTATTTATTTTTAGAGAAAGAGGAAGGGAGGAGAAAGAGAGGGAGAGAAACATTGATGTGAGAGAGAAACATTGACCAGTTGCCTCTCATACATGTCCTGGCTGGGGGCAGAATCTGGGATGCAGGCATGGGCCCTGACTGGGAATCGAACCCGCGACTTCTTGCTTTCTGGGATAACACCCAACCAACTGAGCCACACCCATCAGGGCATTTTAAAAATATCCACAATAGTGTGTTATAGCTATTTATTAATTATCTATCTTTATTAGATCACAGATTTCTTGAGAGTAAGAACTGTGTGTCTTACTTCTGTTTACTTCCGATATGCAGCAAGTACTTGTGGCTGGGTGGATGGATGGATGGATCGGATGAATAGATGAATTTTGTCAACAAATACCAAGAAAGTCACTGAACTATATAAACAAGTTGTCTTCTTCCATTTTCTAGCACTCTCCTAACCAGTTTGTGTTTACCATGGGGCCAGTCCCTCGCACCTGGTTAATTCTGCTGAGCATCCCTTTGCTTTTTGTCCTGAAGCATTAGGCTCAAATTCCACCAGATCTGGCTCTCCCTCCTACTTGGCTTTAGCAGAAGACATATTAAAATGATTAACTTTGGCTTACATGATGTTTACTGTCTCAAGTATAACTAATTAGTGTTTTAACAACAAAATAACAAGTTCCAGATTTCCCTTAGCAAAGCAAACTGAAAGTAAATACCACACTGGACTGCTCCATGGCATTGGAACCCACCAACTGGGAAGACATCCCCACCAGGGGCTGAGTGTGACCAAGGATTTGTGCTAAGAGAAATCTAACCCTTAATGTTCTTAATGCTGAAGAGCTTCCTGGTACCCATTCACCACATAGGCGGACCCTGCCTCATCATGCCTCAGGAATCCTTTGTGGTATAGACCCTGTGCTCAGCATTGTTTGGCACATGATGAATACCCATTAAATGTCTCCTGGGTAAGAAGATGCCAAAGAGAGGAAATGTGGAGTGAAAAGATTCATGGCGGCCTAGTTGGGAGTGAAGTTGAGTAAGGACCACTCTCTGGTCTTCTTTACTGTCTTTCATACCAGGTGGAATAGATACCCAGGGATGGCACAGCTGGAAGAACAGCTGAAGGAACAGCTGGGCAGCCAGAATGCTTATAAATTCTGGAATCTGGATTTAGACCCAGGTCAGAAACAACCCCATTCAATTTCCCTGTTCTCTGCTACTTTCCAACATCAGAGAAAAAAATGTTTCATGGCCCCTATATGAGAATTTGTTTTGCAATTAATAATCTGAACCATAGTTGCAAACTTAAAATGCCTTGAATAATCAATAATATCTCAGCTATGATGAAGAGGATCTCACGGAAACACCCCCGGACTTCTCAATAGCCCACATATGCTAAAAAGATATGAAAGCCAGAACAATTATTGACCCACAATGAGTCAGCAGTAATATCACAGGTTTGCTGGACTGAAAAAGCAGAGAGCAAAATGAACAACAGATTTTTTTGCTTCTGTTTTTTAATACGTACCCACTTTGGCTGGAGACAAGAATTAATCATTTTAATGACTTTAAATGCTAATTACTTAGGTGCAAATACAGCACAGGGAGCTGTATCCATTCACTTACTTGGCATTATGCACTATGGAGACAAAGAGAGCAGGTTTGTCCCTGTCTTCACACAGCTTATTGTCGATCGGGGAGATCCATAAGGACGCTATCACAGCATGACATGTAAGAGCACAGAGACCCATGTCCACAGTGCTCCAGGAAGCTCCTGACCAGGTTTCTCAAGTGAGAAGCTATGTCAATAAGAGAAAAGACTGGATTATTAAAGAGTTAAGAGGAACCAAGAATTATATTAGTTGAGACTATATTAATAATACTAGCAGTTACCCATTTATTGAGTGACCTACTATGAACCAAACACCCATAACAACCCACTGAAGTAGAATCTATCATTCTTCCCATTTTCAAGAGGAAGAAACTGAAGTTTAGGTCATTTAAACAACTTACCCAGCTGGTAAGTTCCTAAACATGAGACCAAACTGCAAATCAAGATGTGAATACTAGTGTACAACAGTCACTGCTCCAAATACCCCTTGAAAATTAGGGGCACACGATATTGATCATTTATTGCTATATAACAAGTTACTCCCAAGGTTTGTGGTCTAACACAACAAGTATTTATTATCTCACAGTTTCTGTGGGTTGGGAATTCAGGAGCTGCTTAGCTGGGTTGTTTTGGCTCACAATGCCTCAAGACTTTCAGTCAAGATGCCAACCGGGGCAGTGTTCATTTGAAGGCTTGACTAGGGCTGGAAGGTGTACTTCTAAGATGACTCAGTCACAGAGCTGTTAGCAGGAAGCCGGTTTCCTTGCCATGTGGGCATCTCCCTAGGATTCAACATCCTCATGACAATGGCGTTGGCTTCCCCCAGAAGTAGTAATCCAAAGGAAAGCAAAACAGAATGCCTCTGATGACCTTGTCTCCAAAGTCTAACCCCATTACTTCCTCAACTTTCTATTAGTTAGAAGTGAGTCATCAAGCAGAGTTCACACTTAAGGGGAAGAAAATTAGTCTCCACCTTTTAAATGAAGGAAAATTTCTGCATATTTAAAAATCATTATGGTTTTTCAGATTGGAAATAAGAATTGTTTGCAAGGACGGTATCTAGAGAAAAAGGTTTGCTTTTCAAAAAAGTAGTGCTGCGTGGGCCAGTGTGGCTCAGCTGGTTGGCATATTGTTCCATAACTGAAGGGCTGTGGGTCTGATTCCAGGTCAGGACACATACCTCGATTACAGGTTCAATCCCCAGTTGGGCATGGGCATGTGTGACCCCCAGTCTGGATGTGTACGGTCCTGGTCTGGGCACCAATCCCCAGTTTGGGCACATACTGGAGGCAGCCAATTGATGCTTCCCTCTCACATCAGTATTCCTCTCTCTCCCTTCCTCTCTCTCTAAAAGCAACGGGAAAAATGTCCTCAAGTGAGGATTTAAAAAAGAGAAGTGGTGGCAAAGAACCCGGATCCCAGGTGCTGGGAAAACAAGGTGGCACCTACAGGCCAGGAGAAGGGTAGGAGGCTGCTCGCATCTATTAAGTGCTGAAGTGTAATTACTGTAAAGGGAGGGGTGACATGCAGTTTAAAAATACTTCTTTTCTGTTATTATTTTCTTCTGTTTTTCCTGCCACTGAGCAAAAGTTCTTTTGAATATGTCAATACACTTCTTAGATGTGCCTCTGGAAAGGGGTTTGGGATGGAGAAAAGAGGGGCATTAGGAACTCCCTCGGAGGGGAGGGGCAGCAGAGGCCAAAGGGAAGGAGACCAGGAAGAGAGAGAAGAAGAGCAGAGGCCCCTGGGTCAGCTCCTCTCCTCAGAGGTTCTCCCACAGGGCTCTCCTCGGCTGCCCCAGACTTTTGAACAGCTGTGCTCTGTTGAAAGAGGGAGTCGCCTCCTTTACAGAGCATAAAGAAACTGGACGAAAATGAATCTCCTAGAACAGAAAGCTGGATGTGAAAAATTCAATTTACATAATGTCACCAATGCAAAATGCAAACCATTGAACGGTCTTAACATGTTGCAGGCGGCACTCGTGCTATGGAGGGAGAGAAAAGTGCACAGCCAAGAGAACCCAGGGTCATGGCTAAACGGACGACCTCGCGGTTAGACCTGCGTTCGAATTCCAGTGCCGCCTCTTAGTAACTGTGACACTGGGGCAAGTGAATCCTTCTCAGATTTGGTTTCCTTTTTGTAAAATGGGGGCACTAGTAATTTCCTCACAGGACTATACAGGTTTAATGGGAAGTGTAGAAGTTTAACGAATATCAGCTATTATTGGATTGGCCAAAAAGTTCATTTGTTTTTTTTCCATATGATGTCTCTAGCAGTGCTTAGTTGTCTTTAACTTCATTTGAAACAATTTTGTTAGATTGTATTGTGACAGCGGTCACATCAGTGTGCATTAAAAAATCAAAATTGGTAAGTTTGTGTGTAGCCATTTTGATGTTGAAGATGAAAAAAATAAACATTTTTTGCATATTATGCTTTATTATTTCAAGAAAGGTAAAAACACAACTGAAATGCAAAAACCGACTTGTGCAGTGTATGGAGAAGGTGCTGTGCCTGATTGAACATGTCCAAAGTGGTTTGTGAGGTTTCAAGCTGAGGATTTCTCCCTGGACGATGCTCCACGGTCGGGTAGAACAGCTGAGGTTGACAGCGATCAAGTCGAGACATTAACTGAGAACAATCAATGTTCTACCATGTAGGACATTGCCAACATACTCAAAACATCCAAATCAATACAGTTATTAGTGGAAATGAAAAATGTGTCTTTTATGGAAAAACTAAACAGACTTTTTAGCCAATGCAATATTAATACATGACTGAAGTTGACCTTTAGGAATAAATCCAGAACACTTGTTCATTTTTTGCATCTCAATGCACAGTTTATGAGAGATTTTCTCAGCTCTGTTTAGAGAACAAAGGGTGAGCCACTCTACCTCCTCACCCTCCCTCCAGCTCCCTGACTGCCCATCCCTTTGGTCTCCAGGGCTGGAGGAGGGGCCCCACCCTGAGCTGGCAGAGAAAACACAGTCACTGTCACCTGAACACCAGCAGCATCTGCAGATACACTGAGTCCTCACCAGGAGCTATCGCCTTGATTTCCCATGGCTCTTTCTCATCTTTCTGAGACCACTTTTGTCGTACAGCAATAGCCCTCTTCGACAGCAGCATTTCCAAGTCCTAGCAATTAGGTACAGTGATGCCACTGTAGGCTTCCTGAAATTCTAGACAAGGGGACTCTGGGACAGGTTTAGAGGCTGGTGAGGACCCTCTCTGCAAAGAAGGGTGGGAAAATCCTCACAGGGTTAGTATCTCTAAACCTCATGTCCCAAACCACAGAGCAATACAATTTCATGACCAGCAGCCCTGTATGCCTGAGTCCAGCAACACAGTTTTAAGGCCTTTAAGAACAGGAAGCAATCGCATAGGTGTTACAAGGTACATCAAAAGCTGATGAACAAATGATTGTTGCTTCCTGCATTACACACCCAAATACCCAAAGATTAGATGACCATTTTGGTCTCTCATTATTCTAGTGGGGAAGGATAAGAGCTACTGCCCAAGGCTGGCCAGAACACTGAGGTTGAAAACAGGCTGAAATTTTCCTTCCAGATCTAGTCCTCTAACATTTTCCACATCTTATTGGGGAACTTTATGCCCACGCAGCCTTAGACAGTAAACAACTGAAGCAATTTTCTAAAAGCAGGCAAGTCCAACTTTATGAAGGGTCTGACCAGCAAATACAAAACCTTCATAAACTATTCATGCTTCTCTGGGGCTTAATTAGGACTTGCAGAGAACAGTGTGAAGGACTTAACACTTAGTTACAAACCCTTGCTATGAAGTCAATTTATTCTGAATTCTTGGGGGAAGAGCAGAGTGTGTAGCTATTTACTTTTAATAAAAAAACCACTTAGCAACATCGGCCTGTCTCTTAGTCAAAGAATATTATTATCACCATAGGTTGAGGCCTGGTTGAAGGCGGCCTTCACTGGACACACTGCCAGATACACAGGCTTGAGGGGACCTCACCAGGACCCTCCAGGGTGTTAGGAAAGACATGACTACACAGTCATGAGGCTTCTGAGGCTGATCCTAGGCCATCAGCTTCTCAACCTTGCCAAGCAGTAGGAATGTTTGAAGTTCTCAGTGTAATACTTTCCTTTTCCTTAACCTTAATAACAATATTAATAAAAATAACAACCTACATTTATTGAACCCTTTTTACATGTACTGTTCTGTCTTTTTTATTTTAAAGTATATTTTATTGATTATACTATTACAGTTGTCCCATTTTTTCTCCCCTTTATGCCCCCTCTGCCCTGCACCCCCCTCCAACCAGCATTCCCCCCACTTAGTTCATATCCTGGGTTGTGCATATAAGTTCTTTGGCTTCTCCATTTCCCATACTATTCTTAACATCCCCCTGTCTATTTTGCACCTACCATTTATGCTTCTTATTCCCTGTACCTTTTCCCCTATTCTTCCCCCTCTCCCTTCCCACTGATAACCTTCCATATGATCTCCATTTCTGTGATTCTGTTCCTGTTCTAGTTGTTTAGTTAGTTTCTGTTTTTGATTTTTTAGGTTCAGTTATTGATAGTTGTGACTTTGTTGTCATTTTGCTGTCACAGTTTTGACCATCTTCTTTTTCTTAGATAAGTCCCTTTAACATTTCATATAATAAGGGCTTGGTGATGATGAACTAACTCCTTTAACTTTACCTTGTCTGGGAAGCACTTTGCATTTTCTCTTTTCACAGCAATTCTGAATGGTAGGTTTTGTCATTGTCATCATATTTTACAAATGCAGAAACTAAGGCACAGAGAAGGGAAATAAAAAAGTTGCCCCAAATCTCACAGGTCAAAAAGCTATGGAGCTGAGACCCAAACCCACAGTCTGGTCCCAGATACCCTTACCACTACACTATTCAAACTCACTTGTCTTGCATCCTATATTTTTTTCTGGGTTTTCTCATGAGGTATGAGGAGGAGGCCCCTCTCCCCTTCTTCAGTATCTGACCAAAACACCTATCTGGCACTAGATGGTGGCTATCTAATGCTTGTTGCTCAGTGTCCCCACCTCAGTCATTCCTTTTTCTTTCTAACTTAATATTGACTCTTTCAGATTTCTTATCTCAAATGCTATTTTCTAATAAAAATAGATCAAAACTTCATTTCCCTTAAAAAGAAGAATAAAATAGTGGAACATGTGTTCTGAAGACAGATTTCAATTGCCCTTCTACTACATACAGATGAGTGGCCTTAGGCAAGTTATTTAATATCTCTGCGTCTTAGATCCCTTGCCTATAAAATGTGGGCAACCATATTACCTTGTAAAGTTATTATTAAAAAGGATATAAAGCACCTATTAGATGTAATAAAGAGTAATTCCCTAAGACTCTTTCCTGTTCTAAAAGTCTCTGCAGGCGTATCTAATTTTATTGCTCTTTGCTTTACTGCAGTATGCAGATAGTGTGCCATTTTCTTTGCCACATTTTCTTTTACTTTCTTTTTTTTAACAAATTAAAGGTTTGTGGCAACCTTGCATTTAGCAAGTCTATTGATACCATTTTCCAACATTTGCTCACTTCCTATCTCTCTGTTACATTTTGGTAATTCTTGTAATATTTCAAACTTTTCCATGATTATTGTATTTGTTGCAGTGATCTGTGATAAGTGGTCTACTACTGCTATAGTCACTACTGTAGGTGTTTGGGGGCACCACACACCAACCCATATGAGATGATGAGCTTAAGAAAGACTGTGTGTGTTCTGACTGCTCCACTGACTCGCCGTCCCTGTCTGTCTCCCTCCTCGCCAGCCTCTCTATTCCCTGAGACTCAATGACATTAAAATTAGGACCATCAATGCCCCTAAAATGGCCTCCAAGTGTTCAAGTGAAAGGAAGAGACACACATCTCTTACTTTAAATTGAAAACGAGTAATGATTAAGCTTAGTGAGGAAGACATGTCAAAAGCCAAGACAGGCTGAAATCCAGGCCTCTTGTGCCAAACAGTCAAGTTGTGAATGCAAAGAGAAAGTTCTTGAAAGAAATTAAAAGTGCTACTCCAGTGAACATACCAATGAGAAGTGAAGCAGCCATATTGCTGAAACAGAGAAAGTTTTTGATCTGGAGAGAAGATCAAACCAGCCACGACATTCCCTTAAGCCAAAGCCTAACCCAGAGCAAGGTCCTAACTCTCTTCAATTCTATGAAGGCTGGGCAAGGTGAGGAAGCTGCAGAACAAAAGCATGAAAATAGCAGAAATTGATTCATGAAGTTTAAGAAAGAAGCCATCCCATGACATAAAAGTGCAAGGTGAAGCAGCAAGTGCTGATGTAGAAGCTGCAGCCAGTTACCCAGAAGTTCTAGCTGAGATAGTGAACGAAGGTGGCTACCCACCCATAACACCTGATTTTCAATGTAAATGAAACGTTATATAGAAGAAGATGCCATCTAGGACTTTCGCGGCTAAAGAGAAGAGAGGTCAATGGCTGGCTTCAAAGCTTCAAAAGACAGGCTAACTCTTTTGTTAGGGGCTGACGCAGCCGGTGACTTTAAGTTGAAGCCAGTGGTCCTTTGCCATTCCAATAACCCCAGGGCCCTAAAGAATTGTGCTCCACCTACTCTGCCTGCGCTCTGCAAGTGGAACAACAAATCCTGGATGACAGCACACCTGTTTACAACATGGTTTACTGAGTATTTTAAGCAGTAGGTTGAAACCTACTGCTCAGAAAAAAAGAATTCTTTCAAAATATTACTGCTCACTGACAATGGACTTGGTCACCCAAGAGCTCTGATGGAGATATACAATGAGATGAGTGTTTTCATGCCGGTTAACGTAACGCCCATTCTGCAGCCCCTGGATCAAGGAGTAATTTTGACTTTCAGGTCTTGTTATCGAAGAAATACATTTCATAAGGCTATAGCTGCCACAGACAGCATTTCCTCTGATGGATCTGGGAAAAGTAAATTGAAAACCTTCCGGAAAGGATTAATCGTTTTGGAGCCATTAAGAAAATTTGTGATTCATGGGAAGAAGCAAAAACAGTATTAACAGGAGCTGGGAGAAGTCAATTCCAACCCTCATGGCTGACTTTGAGGGGTTCAGAACTTGGGTGCACGCAGTAGCTGCAGAGGTGGGGAAGCAGCAAGAGACCTAGAGTCAGAAGTGGAGCCTGAACGGACTGGACTGCTGCAATCTCATGATAACACTTGAATGGATGAGGAGCTGTTTCTCAACGGATGAGCAAAGAGAGTGATTTCTTGAGGTAAAATCTATTCCTGGTGATGCTGTGAAGCTTGCTGAAATGACAACAAAAGAATTACTGTATTACATAAACTTAGTTGATAAAACAGAATTTGAGAGGATTGAATAAATTTGGAGAAAAGTTCTACTGTGGGTAAAATGTCATCATCTACTACAGAGAAATGCTTTGTGAAAGAAAGAGTTCGTCAAAAAAAAAAATTCATTTTTGCCTTACTTTAAGAAATGACCACATTACCCAACTTTCAGCAATCAACATCCTGATCAGCCAGCAGCCATTGAGATCAAGGTGAGACCCCTACAACTTGATGAAGGCCCAGAGGATGGCTCGTATTTTTTAGCAATCAAGTACTTCTTAATTAAGGTATGTTCTATGTTTTCTTTAGACATGATGCTACTGCACATATAACAGACTCCAGTATAGTGCAAACATAACTTTTATATGACCAAAAAATTCATGTGACTTACTTTATTGTGGTGGTCTAGAGCCAAAGTCAGAATATCTCTGAGGTATGCCTGTAACTATTTAGCTTTGCTGCTTCAGTGGTTACATATTTTCAAGAAAGAAAAAGTTGAGGTCTGCTGACTTATTTCATTCCATGTCTCTTGGGTGTGAAAAACCAATAAGCAACCACTGACTATCGACCAAATGCACAGCCCCGCACTAAGGCCAAGAGAATTACATTACAGGGAGCAATAAGATACATGTGCACGGGAAGATAACTAACCATTCCAAGAAGTAAATGAACAGGAGACTAACAGAAGGCAAAGACACTTCCCACTGGGCCCTGTGTGAAGTTAGATGAGAGACGTTTTTAGGAAACAGCAGACTGGGACAGGCAGAGAAGATGGAAAATACTCCAGGAAGGGCTCAGAGAGAGCATAGTGAGGCCTGGGATGTACGGTGGAACATCACCAAACACATCCGTCCAGTCAACATGAAGACAGCTAGCTGGGCAGCGGAGCTAATGGCAGGACTTGAAGGTTGACTAATTAATTGGTGGTGGACACACTGTTGTTGTATTTTGCTTTACCGTTTACCAAGTAATTTACATATGTGACCCTGGTTAATCCTTACAAGGACTATGCTAAACCAGAATTATCTCCAATTGGCAGCTGAGAAAACACTCTCAGAGACTCAGATTTACATTATTTCCTCAAAGTAATTCTGAGAGAGAGGTAGGGCAAGCACTCTCTCCCTTTCAGAAGGAGGTACAGGTAAATCACGGCTCAGCATTCTCACAGCTCAGAGAGCCCCGCATTCTACTCAAGCGGTTTTCAATGTCAAAGCTAAAAACCTGTTGATCTCTTTTTATAATTAATATTTACAATGCCACCTTTATTATCCTGAAATCAAATTAAGTCAGAAATAAGGTAACACCTATTATTGTGACAACTAAAGCTGACAGGCAAATATCTCAAGTGCCACCTAGGGGACAGGATGTCCTAGGCTGAGACCCATCCAAAGTCAAAGGTAGGGCCACGTCTCAAGTTCAGGTCGCTAGACTTTTGGAGCAAGGCTCTTTCTCCTTGAAAAGAAGGGATGTGGCCAGAGTAGGGGACACAGATCTCTAAAACCGTGAATGGGGGCGCTGAATACCAGTGCAGTCAGGCTTGCTGCTTCTCATCCCCCTCGTGCTGGCCACCAGTATTAAGAAGGTTTCATTTATATCATATCCACTCACATCTTCATTCTTTAATCTCTCAAGCTCAGCTTACTAAAATGGAAATTAAACTTTTGTCTTTTACTCTATTATAAATTACACATCCTAGTTCTAAAAACCACCAAAAAACACAGCGACCTAAGCAGAATCACTTACATTCTTCATGGCCAACTCAAATCAAGCAGTAGTACAAAATAAGACATTCGGAAATAAGCCTCCTGTTTTACAAGCCTGTGAATGGCTCCGGAATAGATTTATCCCCCTCTTGCTCAAACTACCTGACAGGCCTGATGGCTTTGATCAACCCTACCAAGAAAAACCAAAAAGACATTCAGAGCTCACATTCCAGAGGCGCCTTTGGGAGATTCTGGACTGGCAAAGTTTATGCACGGATGTCAGGAGGTAAAGCCAAACATTATTTTCCCTCTTGTGATTTAATTCATGCACTTTAACGCCATGTTAGCATGCTTGTAAACCTACGTCATGTTTAAACAGTAAGCAGTTTGTATCTCTCAGCTGCTATGTAACATTCTTTTAGGTGTTAAATAATAAAACACACATACTACAAAGAAACTGATTTTTTGTAGCTCACAACCTTAAGTTCTAGCTGTCCAGAGTTATTCATTCAACAAATGATTACTAAGCACCTAGGCAGTGCAAGGCACTGTGAGAAGTTGAAAGCTGTCCTGAGTCTTTGCAGGATTCCACAGTCTGGTGACGAGTATGAGCCAGGACCTGGGCGCAAGGCCCTGTAGGGGGGGGCAGGGGAGCCCTGAAGGCAATGGGAGCGAGGATTTAGAGGAGACTCCAAAGTCTGGCTACTGGCAACCCAAGCCAGGAATGGTGAGGATAAATAAAATCTACACAAAACCCCACATTCAAATTAATTTAAAAGTAAAACCATTTCAAAAGATTAATAGGTAAAGCTCTTTCAGTTTGCCCTAACCACATACTAGTAAGCCAACCTAAAACTGACATGTTGGGTAGGGGGAAGAGGAACTACTATTTTACCAAGTCGGCTGAGGGGCAGGGACCAGACACCAGCTGAGGAAGAAGAGGACGTGCCAAACAGAGAGAATGCCGCTGGGAAGTCTAGACACAGTGCTTCCTGGTCCACACGTCAGAGACAGAAGGGCTTATATGCCAAGGGAAATACAGACCAAAAATATCTTTAAGGTTTATGAAAGTATTATGATACAAAGCTCATTTTTATTAATTCTGTCCTCATTTGTTAAAGAAAGCAAGCCACATTTTAAGGAAATGAATAGTGTCAAAATTTGTTTTTTATTTCTTACAACCTTAAAAACAAAATATTTCAATTTTTTATTTTTCTTTATTTTTCAATAATAAATCCTTACTTTCTTCTTGAAAGAGTTTAGTATTTTATTTTATGAAGGATAAAAAAAATAAAAGACCACTTTCATGATACGACACTATCACGTAGTAGAATGTTGTGATACTGCTGCTAAGGTTTTTAAAAAATATATATTTTATTGATTATGCTATTACAGTTGTCCCAGGTTTTCCCCCTTTGCCCCCTCTGCCCAGTACCCACCTCCCCTCCAGCAATCACCGCCTTACTTCATGTCCATGAGCCATGCATACAAGTCCTTTGGCTTCTCCATTTTCTATACTGTTCTTAATATTCCCGTCTATTTTGTACACACACAATTATGCTTCTTATTCCCTGTACCTTCCCCCCATTCTCCCCCCTCCCAGCTGATAACCCTCCAAATGATATCCATATCTATGATTCTGTTCCTGTTCTGCTCATTGCTTAGTTTTTTTTTTAGATTCAGTTGTTGATAGTTGTGAATTTGTTGCCATTTTAATGTTCATAGTTTTGATCTTTTTCTTAAATAACTTCCTTTAACATTTCATGTATTAATGGCTTGGTGATGATTAACTCCTTTAGCTTTACTTGTCTGAGAAGCACTTTATCTGCCCTTCCATTCTAAATGATAGCTTTGCTGGAAAGAGTAATCTTAGGTTGTAGGTCCTTGCCTTTCACCACTTTGAAAACTTCTTGCCAGTCCCTTCTTGCCCATAATGTTTCTTTTGAGAAATCAGCTGACAGTTTTATAGGAACTCTCTTGTAGGTAACTTTCTGCTTTTCTCTTGTTGCTTTTAAGATTCACTCTTTATCTTTAACCTTTGGCATTTTAACTTTGATGTGTCTTGGTGTGGCCCTCTTTGGGTCCAACTTGTTTGGAACTCTGTGCTTCCTGGACTTGTATGTCTATTTTCTTTACCAAATTAGGGAAGCTTTATTTCATTATTTTTTCAAATAAGTTTTCAATTTCTTGTTCTTCCTCTTCTCCTTTGGCATCCCTCTGATTCAGATGTTGGTATGTGTGGAGATGTCCCAGAGGAACCTTATATTATTCTCATTTTTTAAAATTCTTTTTTTCTTCTTGCTGTTCTAGTTGAAAGTTTATTTCTTCCTTATGTCTGATCATTGATTTGGATCCCAGCTTCATCCACTGCACTGTTGGTTCCCTGTAGATTTTTCTTTATTTCACTTCATTTCTTCCTGTGTCTTTTTTATTGTGTTGTCACACTCAAGGACTTCTTTGAGCATTCTGGTCACTAGTGTGTTGAACTCTACGTCTGATAGGTTGGTTATCTCTGTTTTGTTTAGTTCTTTTTCTGGGGTTTTGTTCTTCTTTCATTTGGGCCACATTTCTTTGTCTCCTCAACTTGGCAGCCTCCCTGTGTTTGTTTCTGTGTATTAGGTAGAGCTGTTTTGACTCCCTGTCTTAGCAGCATGACCTGTTGTAGAAAAGGCACCTATAAATTGCATGGAGTGAAGACTTAGGCAATTGCAGGCTCTCTGCAGGAGGAGGGCTAGGAGAGGGGACAATGATGCTGCCTGGCTTCTGGAGGCTTGCCTAGCACTTTCCCTGTGCAACTGGCACCGTTCTAGCTGTTTTCTTGTGCTGAATCCCAGAGGGGATGGGTCTGTATACATTTTAAGTCCATGCAGGCCCTTTAAGAGGAGTCTCCTGAAAATCCAGCAGTTTCTTCCACCTCTTCAACCCCCACTGGTTTTTAGAGCCAGAAGTTATGGGGATTTATCTTCCTGGTGCTAGAACCCTGGGCTGTGCTGTCTGGCCTGGGGCCAGTATCACTCACTCACAAGGTATCATTCTCAATTTTTATCCACTGCATGTGAATGTTTGACCACATATTCTGTTGCTACCACCTCTCCATGTCACACTATGTCTGCATCCCTCCTACCCATCTGGATGAATGTGGCTTCTTTAAATCCTTGGTTGTTAAATTTCCAAGCAGCTCAATTTTCTGATGTTTCGGGTGTTACTTGTTTGAGACCTAGTGGTAATTCTGTCTGTGGTTGCGCAGGGAAGTGAAGCATGTTTACCCATGCCTCCACCTCGACCAGAAGTCTGCTGCTAAGGTTTTTAAAGACAGATTTATTGAGCTATCACTTACATACCATAAAGTTTACCCATCTAAAATATACAAGTCAACAAACAACACGTTCTGGTGAGGAATGTGGAGAAAGGGGAACACTTCTGTACTGTTGGTGGGAATGTAGACTGGTGGAGCCACTGTGGAAAGCAGTATGGAGATACCTCAAAAAATTAATAATGGATCTTTCTTTTGACCCAGCAATCTCACTTCTGGGAATATATCTGAAAGAACCCAAAACACTAATTTGAAAGAACATAAGCACCCCTATGTTCACTGCAGTGTTATGTACAATTGCCAAGATATGGAAGCAGCCCAAGTGTCCATCAGTAGATGAGTGGATAAAACAACTATGAAACATTTACACAATGGGATACTACTTGGCTGTAAAAAAGAAAATTTTACCCTTTTTCGACAGCACAGGTGGGCCTGGAAAACATTATGCTAAGTGAAATAAGCCAGTCAGAGAAAGACAAATACCATATGATTTCACTCATATGTGGAATTTAATGAACAAACTGAACTAACAAGCAAAATAGAGGCAGACTCATAGACAGAAAACAGGATGGCAGCTAAGTATGGGGAGGTAGGTTAGTGGGTGGAGGGACTGAGCAAAAAGGAAAAAGGACTCATGGACGTGGACAACAGTGTGATGATTTCAGGGCAGAGGGAATATAAGGGGACTAAATGGTAATGGAAAAAATACAATAAAAATTTTTTGTAAATAAAAAGCAAATAAAATATACAATTTACTGGGTTTTCACATGTTTAGTATGATGCAATTGTCACCAGAAACTAATTTCGGAACATTTTCATCATCCCAAAATACGATCCTATACACATTAGTAGCCACTTTCCCATTTTCCCCTGCCACCTGCCCCCTACCTCAGTCCTAGATAACTTTCTGTCTCTATAGTTTTGCCCATTCTGGACATTTTATATAAATGGATGTATACAATGTTTTTGTGACTGTTTTTTTTCACTTAGCATAATGTTTTTGAGGTTCATCCATGTTATAGAATTTCAGTACCCCATTCTTTTTTTTAGTGCCCCATTCTTTTTATTGCCTATTCCATTATATGAATAAACCACTTTTTGTGGTTTATTTATCAGCTGAAACACATATGAGTTCTCATATTTTAGCCATATGAATAATGTTGCTAAGAACACTTGTATATAAGTTTTATGTGGACACATTTCATTCTTCTTGCATACATACCTAGGAGCGAAGTTTTGGGTCATAAGGTAACTTGATGCTTAGCATTTTGAGGAAGTACCAAATTATATTTCAAAGTGGCTGCACCATTTTGCATTCCCACCAGCAGTATATGAGAGTTCTGTTTTTTTCTACATCCTTGCCAATACCTATTATAGACTTTTAATTACAATTATCTTAGTTGATGTGAAGTGTTACATCATGTGGTTTTTATTTGCATGTTCATGATGACTAATAATGTTGAGTGTTTTTTCATCTGCTTATTGGCCATTGTATATGTTCTTTAGATAATTTCCATTCAAATCCTTTGCCCATTTTTGATCAGTTTACTTGGGGTTTTTGTTGTTGTTATTGCTGAATCATAAGATATATAGATATACACACACACACACACACATATATACTGCACACAAGACACTTAAATGAATTGCAAATATTTCCTCTCCTTGTATGAGTTGTCTTTCACTGTCTTGATAGGGTCTTTTGAAGCACAGCTTTTAATTTTGATGATATTAAAAGATTTTTAAATTCTTTTTGCTACTCTGTACTATAGGGGAGGTGAAATTAAGATGAGGGCATGCACGCTCATGTTCATGCAGCAGCATTAGTCACAATAGCCCGATGGTGGAGGCAACCAAATGTTGATCGTCTGAAGAATGAGTCAATGAAATGAGGTATGTACATACACTGGAATATTACTCAGCCTTCAAGAGGAAGGAGATCCTGATACATGGTACAACATGGATGGACTTTGAGGACTTCCTCCTAGGTGAAATCAGGTAGTCACAAAAAGAAAAATACCATATGAGCCCACTTATATGAGGTACTGGGGGAGGGGAAGGGAGTTACTGTCCAATGGGGACAGTGTCAGTTTTGGAAGATGCAAAGAGCTCTGGAGATGGATGGTGGTGACAGTCACACAACCATGTAAACGGATTTAATGCCACTGAACTGTACACTTAAAAATAGTTTTTACTTTAGTGTTTTAAATTCTGGCTTTAAATGGTTAAAATAGTAAAATAAAAATAAATAGAAAGATGAGGGCAGTAGCTGGTTTCCTTTTCCTTGGGTTTCACTGTCATCACCTTGCTCTTTCCTGTCAACTTCTATGCTGAAAGGTAATATGGACCAAACACACAAAAAGTAAAAGTTTTAAACAACCCAAGAACAAGCAGACTCTGAGTTAAATGATATAGCAAATGTAAAAATAAATTCCTTTTGCTGATTCCCATATCTGAAGAGGAGCTATACTCTGTGAGGTACCATGCTGAATTCTGGGAATTCCAAGATGCCTAAAATAAGGACCCTCTGCTCAGAGGAATTTTCAGATTAGGAATGTATTTTCAATGCCATAAATGAGAATTTTTTAAAGATTGGAATGAACAACACTGCACTCAGGGTCTGACTACACTTAGAAGCTCTGGCTTCTTCCCTCCTGAGACAACAGTACATCTTCCGACTCTAGGAAAAGCCAAAATCTCTTATTCACCCATTAAATATAAAAGAGCACGATTATGCAATTTGAGATTGACAGTCATTTTTCTGAATGAATTTATGCAGATGCCTGTTTACAACTCTCTCATTCCCCCTGACTGCATGTGAAAGATCACTGCAGTTGAAGAGCGTGCAACGTAGTCATGCTGTGCACTCATTAACAGCGGAGCTGGCCTGCTGAGAACTAAGAGGAAATGCCACATATGACGAAAGTCTAAATTATCTACCAAATCAAATCTTTAAAAATTACAGACATATTTTACTATGATACAAGACTACATCAGAATAAGAAAAAGTTCTAGAAGATGGATTAATTAGAATCATCTATGCTAAAGAGTACTTTGGAAAGATAGCAGAAACATCTTTTGCATACCCACAGGAGTTCATTTAATAACTCAACAAATATTTATTAAGCATCTACATGCCAGGCTCCATGCTAGGTTCTAGGATGAAATAAAGAATGAGACCCAACCTACTCTGCCCCTCCCCAGTGTTTCTCATGGGAGACGATGAGGAACGTGTTCAATAAATGCTTGCTAGAAGAGGTACAAGGTACTATGAAGGCAGTAGAACTAGAGAATGGCATGGAGAATTCAAAGAAGGCTTGTTGGAGGAGTAGAGACTGGGGTGCATGGAAGTGACTAGGCAAAGACAGTATAGTGAGGACTAGTGTTCTGGGGAGAAAGAATAGCATATGCAAGGAGATGACATACCTACACAGATAAGACATTGGGCTCTGGAGTCAGGAAGGTCCAGGACAGAGTCCTGTTCCACCACTTATTAGATAAGTGACTCTGCAAGTTAATTAATCTTTTCTAGCCTCAATTTTCTTATCTGTAAAATGGGGATAGCAACTGTACATCCTCATAGGGTATTAAGTGAGATAAGCACATAAGAGGGGCTCAATAAATGTAGCTACTACCATCAAGATTATTTATTTTAAATAGAAAAAAGTATAGTAAAAAAATAATTTGAGAAAAACTTTTGATCCTTGCTATTTGCTTTTACTTTAGTCTCATCATCTTTCAGCCTAACCATGAAGTATTCATATCCAACAAATGTCTGAGATAATGTCTGAGACGCTTAAATTGTTGATGTAGCCTCTTTTATATGAACACATATCTTATCAGTTAGGGTTAGATTCAGCTGTGAGTGACAGAGACCCAAAATAATGATTTAAATAAAATAAAAATGCATTTCTCTTGTATGTGAAAGTTCAGATGCAGGCGGCACAGTGCCACCTCTGCCAGCTCTGGCCAATGAATTCCTCACAGAACCATAAGCCTTCTACGTCACTGTTCCTACATCCTCTGACTGTGGGTCTTGTTCCATGACTCATTATGGTGGTTACAGCTCTGCTCATCATAACTCCATTCCCTGCAGAAGGGTGGGAGAAGAAATAAACCTGAAAGGGCAAGAGGCACACACATGAGTTTTTTTTCCCCAAAGGATCCTGAAAACTACCAACCAATCCTTCTACTCATATTCTACAAGCAAGAACTAGTCACCTGGCCCCCTCTGGTTGCAAGGGAGGCTGGGAAACATAGCCTTTATTCAGGACGGTTGTGAACACAACTAAAACTTGTGGGCTCTGAAAAAAAATAGAATAAATGTTTCTGCCACAATACTCAACACACTAAGAAACTCAAAATATAATGGGTATTTCAAAAGGAGAGAAATCCCTGACATCAGTCACTAAGTGCAAATTGTGAGAAATTTACAGAAGTCTCGCTGCAAAAATTGACAAGAATACCAAGAGAACTGGTATACACAGGTGAGCCACAAGGAGATGAAAAGCTGGTGATAAAGTGTGTGGAGATAACCAGTGTATCAATAGTCCTTTTCATCTTCTTTGTGGACAAGAACATGGAAGAAAGTTCACTGATGCTTTTAGAAAGTAATGCAATGGTAAATAAAGATGGATACATTCCAGTATACCCACTTCTTGCATTTTCTTCAACAATGAAACCAATCTGTTTGTTGAAGAATATTCAGTGAGCGAAGTCAATAGACACCGAACTGTACAGAAGAATTGAATTTCTCTACGAAATGCTGTATTTTATATGGCCATTAGAAATGAAACTATGTACAAACAAAAACTGAGTTCTATGAAGTGAACAGAAATATTTATTGACTGTAATTAGACATACATTATATATATATAAATGAGGATACAAATTTAACTTTTAAAAATTGAACAACTGATTAGAGGTTCCAATCCACAGCTCAGTCAAAGCTAGATGGGCTTTATATAAACTCACAAGAATTTTAAAAATACAAATAATTTTCTGTTCCATGGCTTGAAGAGTGAAACAAATTTTTAATGAACAGATAGCACAAGCTTAGCTAAAATGACATATCATGCATGACTTCACCCAGAACTGTAATTAGCTACAAAGCTGACTGTTTTGAATATACTTCCTAGCCTTCTCTGTGTTCCCTGATGGCACTAATAATGAGTACATCACTGACAATGTGGACACTATGAAGCGAAGGAGCGACATTTAGAGTTAAAGAAAAAACTGGGGAAAGAAACAAACTGAATGATCAAAATTAAATCATTAGCTCTAGAATAATAGTAAAAATAACTAAAACTGTCATCTCTTAGAAAAGCTTTGCCTCCTTTGAGAAACTTGTATGCTTTCTCCTTTTCAAGAGTGTGAGTTATATACTTTATCATGTTTCCTTTTTGCCATAGCTGCCAGGGAGCTCCATGTAAAATCCATCAGAAGGCCTATTTTAACACTTATGGATAGTATTTTGGCCTTCTTTTCTTTTATTCGGTTCTGGTTTTCAATTTCTAGATCCCCTCTACCAGCTTCATTATCATACATCTGTTGAAAGTCCCTTCAGGTTTGTTATAGGAAGGGAACAGAGTAAGTCAAATAAACAAATTCCCTGGAATCTTTTACATTCCACCCAAAACTAGCACACAGTTCTAGCTCTTCCTAAGTGAGCTCATCACAACTATCCACATCTCTTATGACCCGTACTTCTTTTACTGGGGGGTTAGTTTAGTATTCAGAGGCCACAGTAAAAACTGCATTCATTATAGAACAGACTGCTTGACCCAGCCGTGCCCTCAATAGCTTCATGATCTCCTCAAGAGACATTCTGCCTTAAAATGCAAACACCATGCTTCATCCTGCTATACAGCCTGTGGTTAGAAAGAGATCCCTATCATTTTCTATTCATGTTTTCCTACGAAAACTACATTCTATTGTAACCCTCCATCACAGATATCTCAAACCATCTAATGTACGCCCCTTTAAAACACTGAACTAGCTGCCTCTGTAAAGACTATCGATTTTATCCTGCATAAATTATTTTACAAGATAGAATACAAAGGAAAAAATACCAGGAGATTTAACAGCCCTCTCTGCTTTTATTTAAAGAAAAAATTATTCACTTCTCTCCACAGGGACGTATTGTTTTCCCTTTTCTATACATGCCTTTGTTGCATGTTTCGAAAATTATCTAAGATGCAATCCCAAATCCAGCAAAACACAAGAAGGTTTCGTGAAAATTAATTCTTCTTTTAGCACTTAGAAAGAACTTCTAATACATCATTTCTTGGTATGTTCATTTATTAATTCTTCTGGTAAATATTCAACAAGCCCCTACTATGTGCCAGGTACTAGGCGAGACATATACCCTGTCTGCTCTTTTCCTATACAATGTGACTTTGGGCAACACAAAAGGTTTTATTCAGAGATGATTTTGTGCTTCCACACTGCAGTGTGGTTATACCAGTCCCTCAGGTTTTTAAGCTTTCTTGTACTTCAAGCCTCTTCAGTGTCCCCTTGCCAACCAATCCCTTTGCCAGCACCCAGCCTTCCTCTATGAACCCCAGTATTGTGGCCCCAGTGGTTATGGGGGAACAACTTATTTGTACCAGTTGATAAGTATTTTTAATAGCATCCCTGGCTTTGCTTCTCCTTATTCACTTTTGGTCCACAAAATCCTACACCACAGCCTTATTCACCACCTCACCCAATTCATGCCAACTCTTCTGCTCTCCTGGACATAGCAAGCTCTGCACCAGATCAAAGACTTTCCCTCTTCACACATCAGGGTCTCAGTTTCTCAATTTTACTATAATTGAGTAAGAATGGCTGGGGCTTTCACTCCTCCCCTAAGGACATTTCAAAGGGTCCACTTTGTCACTGGCATCCAGCAAGTTAAGAGTTTGTCAGTGACATCATCAGGCTTCCTCTTATTATTTTGGTAAATTTGAAATCATCACAGGAGCTCTGCTTAAAGCATAAGTGTGCCATGAAGAAAAAGCAATTGTAGACAACCCACATCAGGGTTTGGAAATGATTAAAACCAGCAAGTAGAACTGTGCTTGGGCAGAATCCCAAACTCGAGCACTGGAGGGTGAGAGTGACAGATGCAAAATGGAGAAATGATTCCAGCAATGATTATGCAAAGCACTGGCCTTTCATGCTTTGATGCTGATGCACTCACTTCCCCGACTCCCAGCACACTAAGTACAGTGTCGGTTAATGACGGCAACTGGATTGAAAAGTAATTGAGAGCTGCAAAGAAAGACTTTATCTCATTATAATAATCTTCTGCCAGAAATGTTAGCTGCATAAAAAAGCACTGTTCCCCTTGTACCTGTTTAAAGAAGTAGCCATTAAAGATGTTAAGGGTGTAACCCTTAATGATGTTTTTAAACCTTAAATGCTAAGCAACCCATAAAAATTAATACATTTGCATTTATTTTCAATAAAACTTACTTTGATCAGGAACCCAGGATGACTGAATCCTGTTTCAGATAAATAAAATGTGGGAATAATAAATCTAAACCATGAGCCTACTCTGCTCACATGATTTCCTTTTCTTCTTTCCATTTTTTTCTACTACTCTTTACCTTTTCATCCCTGCTCTCATATTGGGCAGGCCCATGCCACGTACAAATTCTTATAAAAGGCAGGGTGTATCAAGGAAGGAAAGAGACAAAACCCTTCAACATTTCTTCTTTTCTGCCTATAGTCTGACCAGCCCATGAAGATACCCTGGGGATGACGGTGACGATGGTGGTAATGATGACAGCAATTACCATTACGTATCCACTCTGTTCCATGTGTGTTAAAAATATATTCTCTCTGATTCTCACAAGAACTCAATAAAAGTAAGTAGTTTTAAAAATAATCTTTTGATTGCAAGTAATAGAAAGCATGGCTAACAGTAGCTTCCACAAACAGGGGTCAACATCCCTTGCACAAGAAATCTGGACAGAGACAGTCCCATGGGTGCCTGGGGAGGGCTCAGTGATGGTAGGATGTGGGGTCGGCATCTCTCCGATTTTCCTGGTCTTTGCCCTCATAGCCATGACATGACTGTGGTGGCACCAAGCAAGAAGCCAGAAGTAACACCGGCAGAAGTTCTCCTCCTCTACCCCCTCCCACCCAGGAGGAAATCTCTTCCCAGCCGACTTCCCTAAGCATCTCACGGACCAGAAGGCACTCGCATGCCTACCCCTAGGGCCAGGGGACAGGCCCTCTTTCCTGAGTATAGGTGAGCTCAGCTGGTTTTGTTAACAAGGATGGAAAGAGTAAAGGCATTGGGGCAAACAACAAACAGTCCAACACAGTGATAGCATCTCTCACCTACAGGTGAGGAGACTGGACCTCAGAGAGGTGAGGTAACCTGCCAAAGGTCATAGCTAGTAAGAAGCAGAGCAGGGGCTCAAAACAGGTCAGCTGTCTTTCATTCTGCTGCTATTCTCCCTCGGACTGCAAAAGCACCTCCTCCTGGGACCCAGTAACTCCCATCTACAATCCCCAGCCCCTCCCCTTTTTCTTTCATTATACATTTTCTTCCTAAGACAACTTTACTAAGTCTATGAATTCAACTAGGAAATATTCAAATTTCACCCCAGAGTGTTCAGGTCAGCCCCTTTCCACCCATTATTTATAAGAAGCAAGTCCTTACTGGTTAGGTCAGGAGCACCCAAGGTTCAGATGCTTTGGCTCCACAAGAAAGTCACTCCCTATTTACCCTGCAGCAGGAGTGGGACACTCACTCTCCCCAGGAGCACTGGGGAGCAGCCATCCTGTTGACACAGGGACTTGTGGGCAACTAGATGTGGGGAAGCAGAGCAGGACAAAGATGTTACCCTCAAAAATAGGAAGGGGCGAAACCTTTTTTTAAATAAAGATTTTATGTATTTAGTTTTAGAGAGAGGGGAGGGGAGGGAGAAAGAGAGGGAGAGAAACATCAATGTGTGGTTGTGTCTCGCACATCCCCTACTGGGGACCTGGCCCACAACCCAGGCATGTGCCCTAGACTGGGAATCAAACCGGTGACCCTTTGGTTCACAGGCTGACACTCAATCCACTGAGCCACACCAGCCAGTGTGGGGCAAAAGCCTTTTATAGCCCTGGAAATGTCAGGCACTTGCCTCCTCCTCAGCCCTACTGGAAGCAGCAGACAGTGAAGGTTAGCAGACACTGCCTGTAGATTTTCTAACACCTTAACTAGATAACAGAGGGGACAACAGATTCTATCTCCCAGCACTTCTTTAAGAATTAAAGGACATAATAGACATTAAGGGATTAACAAAATGTTTGTTCACTGAACATTGGTGCATCAGCAGGAGGGCAGGAGTAATCCTGGCAGGAGAAAACAAGACCAGAAGCCTGTGCTGTTATCAACAAAGGACTTAAAGACACTATCAAATTGCCTCACTACCCTCTCAGTTGAAATCTTGAAAGTCTGGCTACCTTCTCCCTAAACACACTCAACAATGAACAATCACCCGAAAACAACACAAAAAGTATAAAATTTGCTATCATGCAACATCTTCTTTTATTTTTATTTTATTCTGTGTATACTTTTTCTTGTGTATTTGTTTCTTTATATGTATGAAATATTCCAAGGAATGAAGAGAATGTGCAATAAATAACACGTATGCACATTTTAAATAAAAGAACAATAATGAAATACCTACATATCCATTCCAGAGTTCGAGGAAGAAAGTAAAGTCAGCATCTGGGAAGCCCTTTGTATCCTTCTGTGATTCTTGACCCTTCCCTAGCCCCAACCCAGAGCAAGCAAACATCAATCTGAATTTTGAGTTAATCATCCCTATGTTTTTCTTTATAGTTTCATTACATATATAGGTATCCTAAGCAATAAATCATTTAATTTTACTTATTAAACTTCATGTAAATGAAATTGTATAGTAGATATTTTTCCTGCAAATTGCCTTTTAATTCAATATGTATTTTTTGGTTTTCATCCATGTTTATACAAATAATTATATTACATAATTTTTACTGCTACGTAATAGTAATTCATTGTAGGAACATACTTCAGTGTACCTAACCAGTCTTCTGTTTATGAATGTTGGCCTTGTTTCTAGTGTAAGACTCCTAACCTCAAACTAGGCTTACACAGACCCTAAATATTTAGGGTAACCATATGCTTTAGTGTCAACACTGAGACACATTTGAGAGTGAAAGGGAATGCTATTAATAATTATACCAGGGACTTCCAACCAAGATGGACGTGTAGGTAGACATACCATGCCTCCTCACACAACCAAAAGAAGGACAACAATAATTTAAAGACCAAAAACAACCAGAACTGACAGAAAATCGAACTGTATGGAAGTCCAACAACCAAGGACTTAAAGAAGACACACTCATCCAGACCCGTAGGAGGCGCGGAGATGGCAGCTGGGGGAGAGGACTCCCGGCAAGGCAGTGGCTGGGGGACTGGGGTGGGCAAGGTGCGGGATGGTCAGAAAGGCAGCAGCTGGTGGAGCAGGAGGTCTCACATTCACACACAGATAAACTGGGAAAAACAACTGGGGAGCAGCAGGGACCTCACAACCCAGGGTCCCAGAGCAGGGAAATAAAGCCTCAAACCACTGATTGAAAACACTTGTGGGGGTTGAGGCACCGGGAGAAATCCACAACCTCACAGGAGAGTTTGTTGGAGAGACCCACAGGGTCTTAGAATGTACACAAACGCACCCACATGGGAATCAGCACCAGAAGGGCCCACTTTGCTTGTGTAGCGGGGGAAGTGACTGAAATCCAGTAGAGAGTGGAGCAAGTGCCATTGTTCCCCCCTGGACCCCTGCCCCACATACAGTGTCCCCTCCTCCCCACACACCTAAGGCTCCACCCCTCACTACATAGCAGGCAAGCCAAGACAAAAAAAAAATGACCCAAATGAAAGAACAGATCAAAGCTCCAGAAAAAATATGACTAAGCAACAAAGAGATAGCCAACCTATCTGATGCACAGTTCAAAACACTGGTGATAAGGATGCTCATTGAATTTAGTCACAAATTAGTTGAAAAAATGAAGGCTATGACAAGTGAAATAAAGGAAAACGTATAGGAAACCAACAGTGATGGGAAGGAAACTGGGACTCAGATCAACGGTGTGGACCAGAAGGAAGAAACATCCAATCGGAAAAGAATGAAGAAACAAAAATTCAAAAAAATGAGGAGAGGCTTAGGAACCTCCAGGACATCTTTAAACATTCCAACATCCAGATTATAGGTGTATCAGAAGGAAAAGAGGAAGAGCAACAAACTGAAAACTTATTTGAAAAAATAATGAAGGAGAACTTCCCCATTCTGGCAAAGGAAATAGACTTCCAGGAAGTCCAGGAAGCTCAGAGAGTCCCAAAGAAGTTGGACCCAAGGAATAACACACCAAGGCACATCATAATCACATCAGCCAAGGTTAAAACTAAGGAGACAATCCTAGAAGCAGCAAGAAAAAAGGGGGCAGTTACCTACAAAGGAGTTCCCATCAGACTGTCAACTCATTTCTCAAAAGAGAATTTACAGGCAAGAAGGGGCTGGAAAGAAGTATCCCAAGTCATGAAAGGCAAGGACCTACATCCCAGATTGCTCTATCCAGCAAAGCTTTAATTTAGAATGGAAGGGCAGATAAAATGCTTCTCAGATAAGGTCAAATCAAAGGAGTTCATCATCACCAAGCCCTTATCATATGAAATCTTAAAGGGATTTATCTAAGAAAAAGAAGATAAAAAATGAACAGTAAAATGACAGCAAACTCACAATTATTAACAACCGTACCTAAAACAAAAACAAAAGCAAACTAAGCAAACAACTAGAACAGGAACAGAATCACAGAAATGGAGATCACATGGAGGGTTAGCGACAGGGGAGTGGGAGGAGGAGAGAGGGGGAAAAGGTACAGAGAATAAGTAACATAAATGATAGGTAGAAAATACAAAGGAGGAGGTTCAGAATAATATAGGAAATGTGGAAGCCAAAGAACTTATATGTTTGACCCATGGACAAGAACTAAAGGGGGGGAATGTGGGTGGGAGAGGGTGTGCAAGGCAGAGGGGAATGAAAGGGGGGGAAGGGACAACTATAATAGCATAATCAATAAAGTACATTTTTTTATAAAAAGAAAAAATGATAATTATACCAGGACAACAGGCATAAACCAGATTGCAAAATCACTCCATAAATACTGATTGTTATCTCAGGATTTCTTAATCACACCCCCAAAGTGAAGACTGAGGCATTTAAATCCAATGCTGCTTAACTGATGGTAGGGTCACATTTCAAATGCTGTTAGCTTCTGCATTTAGAGTAGAATCCTGAAGGAAAGCCCAGACAATTAATTATTTCTTTTATCCTGGGAAAGAAGAAAAACCAGTTCTTTAAGAAGCAAGACAGAAACACACAGCTTCCCAGCCTCTGTCTCAGGCAGTCACAGTTTATTGTTTGGAGAAAATTTCAGCTACGATGACAATGACAGACAAGATAAAACTTTGAAGACCTTAAGATCCAAGCTCTTTCTCTGGGTAGGACAGGGCTGAAGGTCTACTACCTATGGCCTCATTCCACCTTTACTGTACACTGTGTGGAAGGTGTGGTGACTGGAGCTCAGAGAGGCAGGTTAACTTGTCTGAGGTCACATGCATGTAAGTGCCAGAGCCTCACACACTGTGCCAAAGTGTGTGACCATGTAATTTACTATATGAATCAGGACACTTCCGTGAGTAAAAAGGGGGCGCTATTAACAACTGCACCAGGAAAGTAGGTGTAAGCTAGGACCACCCAGGTGCACCAGAACATATGATCCAATCACGGTGGTTCCACTTTCCTGTGTACAACAGTAATGTATCAAGTTCAGAAATAAGTGATTTATGGGACAGATCAGATTTTGCACCCAAATCTCTGGTGTTCATATTCCTTGTGGGTGGAGGTGAGCCTTGCTTGCACGATACCCACAGTCCCTCAGCCCTCCACTTCAGTACATGGGAAAGACCTGATAGACATCCTAGCAGCATTCTTCCATCCAGCACAGCAGGTGGGAGAGAATCATCTTTTGCCTCCCTGATGTTCGTAATTAAATTAGAGCAACATTCCTCCTCCCAGAGCACCTCTGTCCGGGGCTGCCAGCTGCTGAGTTAATGTCCCATTCATCAGAGCAGTCATCCCTCCTAGAGGCTGTGACCATGTCCTCCGACTGGAGGACCTGCAGCCTTTCTCTGCAGCAGGTTCCCCGAGACTATCAGCCCCACTCCTTTCTTTACACACATGTATGACATGTGCACCTTAAGGAGGACGATTTAACAAGACAACTGTCTTGGAAGACAGTTATGTGGAAGACAGATCACACTTGCTCCACTAGGCTCCAGAGACCAGAACCAAGAGCAGCAGATCAAAGTCACCAGGACAGAAGGGCAGAATGAAGACTGCAGCTCCGCAAGCATACTGTATGATCACACTGTGATCACCCACGTGTGTGTGTTCTTGCTCTTTCAGACACACACACACGCACAAACACACAAAACAGATTTTTTTAAAGAAATGTTTTAGATATAGAAAAATAGGAAACTACTTAAGTCTCCCCTGGGCCTGAACCACATGTGTGGCTTTTGCTGTATAAAGATATTCACAATCACCTTTCATAGTAGCCCAAACCAGAAAAAATACAAGTGTCCGTTATCGGGAACGTGATAAACTATAGTGTGATCTTACAACAGGAGTGCTCTCTAGTAATAAAAATGCACGAATCACTGCTACATGCAATTAGTTAATCTCACAAATCAAAATGTAGAGGGAAAGAAAAAAACACATACCCTACTTAAATATGGTTCAAAAGTGGGCAAAGGTAACCTAAAGTGTCAGAAATGAGGATGGTGGCCTCCATCTTTTGCAGAGGAGGTGGAGAGGGGCCGTGAGGTTCACTTCTGGGATGCAGATAAATTCCATTTCTCAACCTGGATGATGGTCACAAAGGTGATAACTGGGATAATTTATCAAATAATATCTTTGAAGATGTGTGTGCACTTTTCTGTATTTCACACTTAAAAAAAAGGTTTACTTTTTTAAGAATTGAGAACTAAAACCTTTTTTAGTCAAGTACTCGGTTACTTGTACCAAAATTATCTTCACTGTTTATCTGTGTCTGTTTCTTTCTGTAATAGCACCTGGTGTGCAGAGCTGATGAGAGAAGTACTTGATATAAATACACAAAACATGTTTAGCAAGTGTGTGACACAAAAGTAAGCACTCAAAAATGTTAGCTGTTTCATGATATTCTGTCTGCTCCTGCCCTTCTCATATTTGGGACTTATATCTCTGTTTATTGAATCCTCTGGACTAGGTGAGGACACACTGAAGGACAAAGTTTCTCTACTCTGCTGGGATGACAATCTGGCCATGTGTCAAGAAAATGTTTGTACCCAGCATTGCATTCTAGGAAGCTACCCTAAGGAGATAAGACATGCAAAAAAAGTTTTACATCCTGCAACATGGTTATGTGCAACTGGATGTTATTTATGAGTGAAAAACTGGAAACTATTATAGCAGGAACTAGTTGAATAAAACAATGCCAATGAAAACTCTCAGTGACATGAAAAAGGTAAATACAAAAGGAAGAGACTTATTTGTACCCAGTAAAAATAATAACAAATACATATAGAAAACATTAAGAGAAATTAGGCCAGAATTTAAGATAACTGTCCTTAGATGATATAGGACTTCACATTTTTCCTCCTTACAATTTTTTTCATATTTTTCAATAGTCTTCAGTGAGTATATATTACTTTTTACAACAAGAAATATAAATGTTAAACAACGAATTGTACTATCTCCTAAGGCCTTTGTCTCTGTTGTCAAGGTGACAGCCAGCTGCAATGCATCACGTTTCAGGAAGCGCACTAAGGAATGAAAGATATCCGAAGGAAGATGACTGACAGGTTGGCAAAGGGCTTCGACAGCAAGTCCCACGTTGAATGGCTGAACAAATGGGATGTGCACCTAGAGGAGGACTATTTAATAGCTGCCTTGGAATGTTTGTTGTGTGGAAGACAGATCACACTTGCCCTACTAGGCTCCACAGGGCAGACCAAGACCAACAGATCGAAGTCATAAGGAGAGAAGGAGAGGATGAACATTATAGCTCAGGAAGCAAGCATGCTGCATAATCACACTATAACCTCAGGTTTCCCTCCTACCCAACAGTAAGGAGCTCCTCTGGGGATGTCCAGTGGATTATTTTGTGAGCATCTGGGCAACTACACAGCATCATCCTGTGGCTGCCTTCTACTAGTTTCCCAGACTAGCCTACTCTGGACAACCACATGAGTTAGAATCTCTAAATTTCACAGCCAACAGCTTGGGCATAAAGCACCTGGCTCTCCTGTAAAAAATAAATAAATTTATTTATTTATTTATTTATTTATTTATAGACAGAAGGGAAGGAGAGAGAAAGAAAGGGAGAGAAACATTAATGTGTGGCTGCCTCTCACGTGCCCCCTACTGGGGACCTGGCCAGCAACCCAGGCATGTGCCCTGAGTGGGAATCGAACCCTCCACCTTTTGGTTTGCAGGCTGGCACTCAATCCATGGAGCCACACCAGCCAGGGACTCTCCTTTTATTCCTGCTCCCTTGCCCTGTAGCAAGTTCTTCAAAGTTTACACAAATTGGGCCCCTTTTCTCCATTTTTTCTACTCATCCATCTTAGTCCAAGCTGTCATCACCTCTTTCTTCCCTGGACCACTACAATGACTTCTTAACTGGTTTCTCTCTTCTACTGCTGACACCTCTCCCCCTAGTCCATTAGCTACATTGAAGCTCAAGTAATGGTTTTCTTAAGCTAAAGTAAAAATTCATTAATGCAACTAAAAGATTCAAATTGGTGACTCATTAACAGGGCCCTTCCTCATCATTCCCTGCACTGCAACCAGCTGGCCTCATTTTAGGTTCCTCATTTGTGCTCTACTCTTTCCACCTCAGGGCATTTGCATATGCTGAAACACTCTCCATCCCCCACTATCTTGACCTTTCTGCAATTCAAATCTCAGATGTTATTCCCTAGTTTTATTTCTATAATGGCATCCCAATGCCCTAAAGATCCTTTTTGTAAGCGGTTTATGTGATTTTTGCAAACCACAACTGTCCAGCCCACACCCACTGCCTCCAGTCTCTCAACTAAGCAAAAGGCCCAGTCCCTCAAATGCCCCTCAGTTTTTACACATGTTGCTTCCTCTGCCTGGAACTATCTTCTTGTGGCTGATTCTTACCACCTTCGGGTCTTACCCTTGTGGACAAAAAAGACATTGCATGCTAAACCTGTAAAGCTCAGGGGGGAACCTCCATGGTGGGACCTACAAGCTCAGAGACTGAAAGTAAGCACACAGGGTGGTCTAAAAGTAAAACTTCTTAACTGAAAGAGAGGGATGGCAGGTAGTCATGTCCTAGGCCTCTAGCTTCCTTGACAAAGGTCAATCTTCCCCTTAAGTGAGCCTGCCTATTGTCCTTTTGCATCTAACATGACATACTTTTGAAATGTCAGAGTAACCCCCTTTCCCAGACCCCCCAGGTCACACCCACCACACTGGAGCAGGAGGCCACAGAGCCCCTCACTGTCATCTTGTTCCCTGAATACCGCCATCTCTGTGTGCTGCGAATGCTAACCGCCCTGGACCACTGATGTAAGAGAAGTACGTGTCTCTGCTTCACTCTCCATCCAGCCCAGGGACTTCCTCCCTTTGCTTTCTCCCACCTTCCTAATCCACCACCAGTGGATTTCACGTAACCCCTGCGTCTCCTCCTTTGATTCTAATGTATGAAATAATCTGCAAAAGTGCTATTCTCCAGAGCACTTTCTCAGCCCGTTCAGATTTTGCATCCTGGTAACTATTGTCAGTTTGGCTCAAATAAACTCATAAAAATTCTCTATAGGTTTGAATGTTTCTTACATCAACCCCCTAAATGTTACTTCCTCAGGAAAGCATCCCTTACCTCCAAACACTGAGTTAGGTGCCTCCCCATGTGTGCCTACAGCACCTGTAATTATTCTCTTATAGCATTCATTATATTGAGTCATATTTCCTGCTATTTTGGTAAACTACATGGAGGCAGAGATTGCATCTATATTGCTCAGGACTGTTGAGGAAATAACTTCCTCTAAAATATGATTCACCCCACCATGAATAAGCAAATAAAGGTAAAAAAATAGAAAAATAATAAGCCCCAGCAGGAAGTAGTCTAATAAGTAATATTTTTTTCCCTAGAATAATGAAGCAAATCTAGACTTCACTCAACTCCCTCGTCCTAAGTAAGGCTCTGTATACTGTACCTAGTGCCCTGTTATTATTCCTCACCAGCACTTGAATACCCTGGGGCCATTTGCAGGAGGCACAGAAAAGGATCAATAGTTCTAAATAGATGAACAAGATGTATAACATTGAATTCATAAAGTGGCAGGGCATAAGAGAAAAGTAAATCAAGAAAATACTGGAGGACATAAGACTAATAAGTAAAAAGCATAGTCTGCTTCCCCAACAACATAACAGTTCCTATGAATTTAATAAAATTGCTTGAGGTGAAAGACCTTCAGAATCCCAAAGCTGGAGCCTTGGTGCGGATGCAGGGTAGAAGTGCAGCAAACAGGGCCAGTGCCCTGTGTCCCTGTCCCTGAGGACCTAACGCTGGACCTCCCACCTCCACACTCCTTTATGTTCAGAACAAACACACTTCTATCTCATTTCACTGTTGACAGCTTCACAAAAAAGAGTTTCCTTTACATTTATCCCAAGTTGGTCCTCGCTCTCTCTGCATCGAGAGCCCCACTGCCCCCTTTCCATGTCAGCCCTACGAACGTCTAGAAACACTGTGAGATTTGGTCTAAGAAACCTGGATTTCCATGAGATCTTGGGCAAGTTGCTTAAGTGCTCTAAGGCTCATGCTTTATCCACAAAATGAACATTCCTTCTTTCTCTATCTTTTCCTAGAAATATTATTTAGAGAAGAGAGCACAGGTTTTGAGTCAGATACAGATTCAAATCACTTATGTAATTTGGGCAGATACCTAATCCCTCTGAGTCTCAGTTTTCTCATCTTTAAAATATCTAAATTAACTGGGCATTAAGGATTAAATGACATATCAAATGTGAAGCACTTCGTATGGAGGCTGGCATTTGTCTCATGCAGTAGCTTACTACAAAACAGTAGCTATTATTATCTCCTTTTTGCCATTTGTTGTGTTATAACATGGTGACAACAGCTCACAATTACTAACCACTCATGTCTCAGGCACTGTTCTAGTACCTTTCATGTATTTGATTCTCATGAAATAAATACTGTGATTACCTCCATTCTTCAGATGAGGCAACTGAGGCAAAAATGTAAACTACCTTGCCAAGGTCGCAAAGGGAGAGAGGGGAGACCCTGCTCTTTACCACCAGAAGATACCATACTGTTTGCTGTCTGGGGGTAGCGACAAAGGTAGGCCTGGCCAAACCTGGCCAGACTATGGGGCAGAGGAGGGGCCGAGGGAGGGAACTGTGCCAAGGCAGGGGCAGTGTCATGTTGCCCCAGTAACCAAACTGCCATGATATATGGCAACAGATTTCCCCACCCCAGGCAAAGATATGGTGCTGGAGGGAGTCATCCCACTGAGCACCTGAAAAAATAGTGAGGTTATCATAGGCTAAGGAAAAAGCCCTCCTACTCCCTTTTGCATCTGCCCCCAGCCCCCAGCAGTAAGGGTAAGACCAGGGGATGTAGGCACATGTGACTGTAGAAGGTCAACATGGCGGGGAGGGGAGGAGGTGCTCTTCTGTCAGTCTAGCCTGGGTAAAGGACTGTTTCGGCTAGGCACCACTGCCCTACCTCAACCCTCCTGGAGCGTGGGAAGTTTGGGCTGGGAGATTTAAACCGAGGGAAGGGAGAAATAGGGGAGCTCTTCCTCTTGGACCCAAAGCATGGATGTACAGGCCAGGGCTCGCAGGATCTTTTTGACCCTGGAAGCCAGTGTCTGATGGTGGAGCAGGCCATGCACATGGACCCCAGGAAGAAGCCTAAAACCAGGCTGAAACCAGGCACAAGCTAAGCCACTTGTATGATGGTGCAGCAACCAACTGTGACTGCTGAGGGATGTATTTTTAAATGGGAGGAGAAAGTCTGGGTGTAGCCATAGACTGGTCTAGCAGAGGGTGGCATGTTTTCCTCTGGGTGTTTCTGGAGGGGATGGGCTTTGAGGGAGGAGCCTGCCATCCTCCCAGCCATCCTCCCAGATTGTACCCCTTTAAATAAAAGACCTTTTTCCTTCTCTCACCAAACCTCTGCTTCCAGAATTTGCCTATGGGTGGCAACAGGCAGCCGAACCCCATTTTTATTCAGTAAAAGTAGTATCGTGACCCCCAGGCAGCTTGAGAATGTCCACAGGGCATGGATGGCACCTTATGCATCTTGGGGACCTCAGTGGTAGCTGGCAAGGAGTCTTACCTACCACAAGCCCTCCAAGCACCTGCAATAACTGATTGGCAGCCAATTCACAACTGAATTAATCTCCAAAACATCTATATTGTCAGATGACCTTGAAGTAGATCATTTGTCTACTGACCAAGGTATGCCTGAGGTAAAACACAGAGGGACTTTGGCGCAAGGAATGGAAGATCCCTCCACCCAAATTACAACTCCTGGGTTTTCAAAGTCAGATCCCTAAAGGCTCAAAAAACTGAGAGTAATTCTGAATGATATTTATATGCTTCTAGAGTCTGACCTGTCTGATTTTAAGGACTTCATCATTCATTAAATTATAATACCTGCCAGACAGAATGAAATGTGACACAGTTTGTTGATCTATAAAGAGATACCATCTTCCCCTCAGCATTAATGGTCAACATAACTATTCATGCTGTCATCAGCAGGGACGTTTACTGAGCATGTGACTGTGCAAATTAGGTGCTAGGGATGCAGATGACAGGACACAAACCTCATGAGCACACACTCCATTAACTTGGAATATGATAATTCTTAGTTCTGAATTTTATTTTTCATTATCTATTCAGAAAAACAATATGCATAGTAAGTGAATAAACAGGATCAAGTCACCCATCCTACTAATATTTATTGTGCATCTATTATGTGCCAGCACTAGGGTAGCATTTATAGACAGTTTTTTGTATAGTTCTCATTAAAAGAGAATTCTATAGTATAGGAAGTAATGTCTCCCTTTTAAAATAAGTTAGAAGCCTAGAAAATTAAATTACGGTACATCCATACAATGGAGTGCTGTGCAACTGTAATAAAAGCAGTGGGGCAGATCAGTTGGAGCTGAACATATTCACAAGGACAATTGCTGAATAAAGAAGGCAAGAGGTGGAACACTCTTTAAAGTGTACCCTTTATGCTAAAAAAATAACAAGAAGAAACTCATAACTAGATTCTCAATGATGTTCTTGGGAAAGACAATCAAAATCTAATGTTCTGAGATGGAAAAAACCTCATTTTTCATTGCACTTTTCTTTGAAATCCTTTACCATTTGCATGTTACTTTCACAGTATTAAAGCCAACTAAAAGAGCTTAGCCTTAATTATTATTTATTGGCCCATGCTAAGCTGTGTCTGGCACATAATTGGAATTCCAGTATTTATTGCATAAATGTAAATAAATAATGCTATTATCATTTATTTAAACACATTTATCTTTTCAATTCACTACACCAGTATCCACTCTAATAATATAGGAAAAACACTTTGGAGTGAATCCAAGTCCCTCTACGTGCTTAAAGAAACAGAATTGCAACAATTCTCAAAAGCATCCTGTAATCCAAACCTTTCTTTTATGCTTCCTGCTCTTGACTGAAAGTTTGGGCTGGTCAATGATTTTTTTTTAAGCAAATGCTGATTTGAGGAAGGCAAATGTATAAACACATTACCACTTAAATGGCTCTATCAATTAATGTCTGATGTATTTTTTTTAAAGAATTGGTGGGGATTCATTTGAAAAAACAATCTGCATTATTCTCCAGCAGTAACCATGAAGATGTTCTAAATAGTGAGAGTAACCCTTAAGCATCTCAAAGTCCCATCAGCACTAAACTCCCAATTCAGAAGCTCGCAGGTATTCCTGGCATGTCCAGCTGCTATCTCCCCACATGAGTGATGGTGAACTAAGGAATTGTAAGCTGACAGTTCTATTTTCTTGGTGCTGATAAAGGGAAAACAAATTATGTATTTGCACTGAGTGTGCAGGACATTGTTTTAAGTTGTAGGAGTTTTTCTCCTAGTAGCAGCAACTAGGGGGGAAAAAAAAGACATCTGGTAACTTCTCAAGGAAAAATATTAACAGATTTGTGGGTATAACTCTACTAAGCCTGTTTTGCAAATAAACCCCAGGCAATGGCATTAATTAAAATTCTTTTTAAAGATGGTTTTAACAAGACTGATGTCCTAGAACTAAAGTCCTAATATCCTAATAACCATAAGAACCATCATGTATGGAATACTCCTTATGTACTGGTGTAGTGCAAAGTGCTTTATTGGCAAGTGACAGTTTAATTCTCACAACTCTATGGGGTATCATTATTGTTCCCATTTTGCAGATGAATAAACTGAGTCTCATTGAGATGAATCATTCTGCTCAAGTCATACAGCTAGTGAGTGGAAGAACTGAGATTCAAACCCAGTTTTGAAGAACTCCAGAGCATTCTGGAGCATAGTTTTCCATCTATGCTCAACAAGCTTACACAGAGAGAGAACAATACAAATTACAGGGACAAGAATTAATATTCTCTAATGTTGATACCTTTAAGCAGAATAGGTCAGGTGTGGTAGACAAACAATAGGCCTGGCACTTGGAAGGCTGAGGTAGTCCTAGTTCTACCATGAGCAAACCTGTTTGCATCACTTAACCTGTCCAAGCCTTGTTCTCTGTGGCCATCAGACAGGGTGCTGGACCACAACATCCCTCAGCTCTAACACCGTACATCTATGAGGACAGTGTGTAGAAACAATTTTGCTGGGATGCTAAAGTAGGGAAACGGATGAACCTAAGCCACAGAGTGTACAATTGAGCACATCATGTCCACTTTGCACACAAAAAAAGCCTTGACAGAGAGTATTAATCAGCAGTCAGCTTCCAATGTAATTACAACAGTTACCTCCAGTGGCCATTGCTAAATCTAGTGATCAGTTTTTGAAGTTAACATACTCTCCTCTTTGAAACCTTTTCTTCACTGGACTTCCAAGATCCTACTCTCCACTAGGTTTTCCTCTACCTCACTGGACACCCATTCACCCTCCTCTCCCCAGCTCGTGCAGTGTCTCGGGATCTCTTTGTGTCCACTCATTCTCTTGGTATGCTCATCCAATGTCATGGATATAAACGTAGTCCGTGTGCTGACGACTTCCAAATGTGTAGCCCCATCCCGGAACTCTAGATATTTACATTCAGCGGTCTATTCAACATCACTGCTAAAGTGTCTGATGGGTATCTCATGCCCCCAAATGGGTTCCGATATTCCCCCAACTCTGCCCATAGTGAAGGGCCATTGCAATAAATGGGCACTCCACCCTTCTACCTACACAGGCCAGGGATCTTTGCCTCCTCCCTTTTCAAGGGTTAAAGCCAAAGTCCTCACAACTCACAAATCCTCCCAGGATCTTATCCCCACTCACCCCAATTCACTCTCTGACCTCATCTCCAATTATTCTTCGCCAACCCCACCCACTTCAGTTATTCCAGCCAGCCTTAGCTTACTCACTTACTGTTACCACTACTCAGAACATATCCCCCAGACCCTGGGTACCGACAAGGCTGACTCCCTCCCCTTTCTTGGGTATTCAAATTTCACCTTTCCCTGGTCACTCTGTTTTAAATTACAACCTGTTCCTCGAAGCACTTTTTTTCCTTTTTACCTGCTTTTATTTCTTCATAAGATTTCACCATATGGACGGATACATGCAAAAAAGTTAAACTAGACCACTTTCTTACACCGTATACAAGAGTAAACTCAAAACAGATTAAAGATTTAAATATAAGATTCAAAACCAGCAAACTCCCAGCAGAAAACACACATAGTAACATCCCTGACATTTATTAGTAATATTTTTTCTGATATGTCTCCTTGGCAAAAGAAAAAAATTAAATGGGACTTCATCAAACTAAAAAGATTTGCACAGCAAAGGAAACCATCAACAAAATTAAAAGACAGCCCACTGAATGGGAGCAGATATTCACTAATAAAACATCTGATAAGGGGTTACTGTCCAAAATTTATAAAGAACTCATACAGTTCAAACCAAAAAACAAAACAAAAACAAACCAATCCAATTTAAAAAATGGACAAAGGACCAGAATAGACACTTCTACAAAGAGGACATACAGATATCTGGCCAACAGACATATGAAAAGATGCTAAATGTCACTAATCATCAAAGAAATGCAAATTAAAATCACAGTGAGATATTACCTCATACCTATCAGAATGGCCATCACCAATAAATCCACAAACAACAAATGTTGGTGAGGTTGTGGAGAAAGGGGAACCCTCATGCACTGCTGGTGGGAATGCAGATTGGTGCAGCCACTGTGGAAAACAGTATGGAGGGTCCTCAAAAAATTAAAAATGTAACTGTCTATGACCCAGCAATTCCACTTTTGGTATATATCTAAAAAAACCCCAAAACACTAATTCAAAAGAATATATTCACCTCTATGTGCATTGCAACATTATTTACAATAGCCAAGACATGGAAGTAACCCAAATGCCCATCAATAGACAAGTGGATTGAAAAGCTGTGGTGAATATATACAGTGGATAATTACTTGGCTATAAAAAAGAATGAAATCTTACCACTTGCAACATTATGGATGGGCCTAGAGGGTATTATACTAAGTGAAATAAGTCAGACAGAGAACAAATACCATATGATTTCATTTACATGGGGAATCTAAAGAACAAACTATATGAACAAACAAAACTGAAACAGATTCATAGACACAGAGAACAGACTGATGGCTGCCAAAGGGGAGAAGGGTTGGGGGACTGAGTAACAAAGGTGAAGAAATTAAGAAGTACAAATTGGTAGTTACAAAACAGTCACAGGAATGTGAAGTCCATCACAGGAATTATAGTCAACAATATTGTGATAACTATGTCTGGTGCCAGGTGGGTACTGGAAATATCAGGGGGAACGTTTTATGAAGCATATGACTGCCTAACACTATGCTTACACTTGGAACCAATACAAAACAGTATTAAATGTGAACAAATTTCACCATCTGATATATTTTGTATTATATCCATGTGTTTACTGCCTGTATCCCCCAACTAAAATATAAGCTCCAGGGAAGGGGAAGGGTTTGTCTGTCTTGTTCACTGCTGTACCTCCATCACCTAGAACAGTGCCTGGAACATAGGCATTCTTTGTAGAAAAAAGAGATTTAATTTATAACCATCCATGCACAGTTTGTGAAGGGTAGCAGAATGTTACTTTAGCATAAGGATTGCTCTGAGCTGAAGACAACAGAAAAGAAGCAGACACAAGAAAAGTCCTTTGCGCTCCCTTCAAACCAGGACATAAATTTGTAGAGGTGTCCCCAGTCCCGTCTCTACCAGGAAGGACACAAACTAATCACTGGAGACAATTCTAGACCCTCATCAGTCCCGAGAAGCCACCAGAGGAATCCATGTAACAGTCCTTGCTAAAACTAGCCCTTATCTACCATTAGTTTCCCATATTCAGGGTCTGGCACAAATAATGCCCCTTTTTATTATAAAATCTTCTACTATAAACTCATAAGCATGGAATTCTGTAACATCACAATGTCACACTCAAGCGCACCATATGACATTTTAGGTGAAATGTTCAAATTGAAACTATAAGTTATTACACACACACTATTACCCTACCAGCCACGTTCCAACAGGTGTTACTTCTGCCAGACCCGGCGGTATTTGCCTTTTCACTGTTTGCCAACCACTGAAGCTCAAGGTCCTTTTCATTTGTCTGGTCACTTCTCTACAAAATTATTGTTCTTTTGTTAAGATGCTGTAAAACCTCAAGTTCCAACCACCTCTTTGAATTCCTCATCACTGAGCACTTCCATGTGCTCGCTCAATGCCCATGTCAACAAACTTGTTTTTCTCTTGTTAGCCTGTCTTTCATCAGTCTGGCTTACAGGTCCCAGCTGGAGGACCTAGGAGGGTAGAGGGGAAAAAGTTGTTTTTTGTCCTCTTACTGTTGGGTCTACGAGAGCATGCACAGGAGCCATTTCTCTGTAAGAGACAGGAAAATGATGAAATCCCAGTCTCAGACATTGGTTTCTTTTCCTCTCGCCTAAAAACAGTGGTCATGAGTTTCTTTTCCTCTCATCTAAAAACAGGGGTCATGAGTTTCTTTTTCTCTCATGTAAAAATAGGGGTCATGAGTTTCTTTTACTATCTAAAAACACTGGTCATTTTAGGATTCATAGAGAAGTATATACTGTGGTGACCCATTTAGACTTTATAGTACCATATAATAAAGAGTTAACATGTTATCTTTAAGATAACTTTTTAAAAGTATCTGAATTATAAGCACTGCATTGTTTTCATTTGCAGATTAACTTTAACATGTCATATATGTATATACGACATACATATATTTTAAGTTAGGGATCGAATCATGCCAGGATTCACTTGATAATCTTGAAACTATCTTTATATACCAACAACCTATAATGCTATTTATCTTTCGCAGGTTGTACCGTCTGGTTTTCCTTTCCTTTTTTCTTTTTCTTTTTGTTTTGGTTTTTCACATTCAAAATCTGTCTTTCATCCATCATAATCCTGGAATGGTAAATGACAGTCACCAAGTGAGTGGTCAAGGTTCAGGCACTAGCATGAAGAACCTGGGTCTAAGTCAGAGATCCACCACTTCTATCTCGAAGAACTTTGCCAAATTGACTTCTTGAACCTTGGTTTGCTCATCTGGAAAATGGATAGGTTAGCCATCTGAAAGATTTCTGGGAGAATCAACAGCACTGCTTGGCAAAGAGGAAGCACTCTATACAAGTGAACTACTATTATTATTATTCAGACTTCATCTGAAGGCTCTGCCTCTCAACAATCGAAGGCCTTACAGATCCCAAACTCAAGTCCTACCAGCTGCAGTAAAATACTCCTTTTCAGCTTATGCCTAAGGAAAAATGACTCCATCTTCTAGTAAATACAAACAAATCAAACCTCCTTAAATGTGCTATAAGGTATTTGAAGTTGAGTTTTAAAGGAAAACTCTTGAGGGGTTAAGAACTAACTGATGGGGTAAACGAATCAGCTGTTGGTACCTAAATTAACACAGAAGGAAGTGGAGAACAGGAAGAAAAGAGGAATGAAAAGAAAAAGACACTATCAAGGGAAAAGGTGAATCTGACATGATTATTTCAGCATTCAGGACAGTGCCACTTTATCTCCTTTTTAAATGGGGTTATGAGACAGAGAAATCAGGAGAAAGCTAAGTATTTTATGCTAACCAAATGCAGTCATTTATAACAACAACAACAAACACTCACACAGATCACACTGAACCAAAATCACGGTTCCTGGGGCTTTGTGTGGGTGGCCCACCTCGTCCTCTTAGTGGAGAGCATTATTATTCCCTTTACAACTGAGCAAAGTGGGGCACAGAGAGTAACATGCCCAATATCCAACAGCTGGCAAGCGGCAAAGTCAGGATTTGAACCAGGCAGTGAAGTTCCGGAGTCTATGCTCATATGCACTATGGCACATTGTGCCTGGTGCGTGGTCCCTGATTTCAGACAGAGGTGTGTGTAGTTATTATTTTGGGAATTGTTCTTCTCCCCTAACCCTACATAATTTCAAAAGGGTTGGATCTGCCCCCTATCCTATGCTTAGCCACAGGGTGAGCATGACTCAAAATAATCAGAGGGTCCACCTCTGATATTTATTCTACTGAAGCTAGGAAGAAACTGTCCGTAACCTCCATTGAACTGAGAGCTCTGCGGCTACGGCCCCAAAGTGGCCAGAGCTCTTGTAGCTTACTACATGGAGGTGTCAAGAAGTGCACTTGCTGTCTCCTCTACTGGAAACACCATAACTTTCCAAGGCTGGTGTGTTTGTTTCCTTACGCTGTTGGGAAAAAGTATCATGAACCCGATGGCTTAAATAACAGAATTTACTTTCTCATAGTTCTGAAGGCTAGAAGTCCAAGCTCCAGGCATTGGCATGGTTGGTTTCTTGTGAAGGCAGGAGAGAGAATCTGTTACATCCTTCTCTTCTAGCTCCTGATGGTCTGCTGGCAACCTCTGGTATCTTCCCTGTCATATTGGACTATAGGCCTGCCCTACTCCGGTATGACCTCATCTTCACTAGTTACATCTGAAACAAACCTATTCCCAAATCAAGTCACCATCTGAGGCACTGGGGGGGCTAGAACTCCAACATGTGGTTTTATAGAGGACACAATTCAACCCATAACAGCTACATTTTCCTCACCATTCAAGTCTCAGTCTAAGCGTTCCCTCACAGAGAGGCCATTCCTGACCTCCCAGTTAAGAGCAGCTCTCCCCCAACCACCAGGCTGTCTCATTGCCCTATTTATTTTCTTCATTTGCTAACCACAACCAGAAATTATCCTACTTGTTTATTTGGTTTTGGTCTGCCTCTCTACTGTAGAAGGTCAACCTCATGAAATCAGGGACTTCGTCTTGTCCGCTTGTCTCAAGAGCCTAGTGCAGTGCCTGACACGTGGTGGTGTTCAATCGCCATCAGTTGCATAAGTACATGCATCAACTAACTACCACTTGCCCCACTCACAAACATAGTGCCGGGGGTGCCACAGCTCTGAATGAAAACAAAGCAAGGTAGGAAGACAGAGATGGGCCATGTTGAACAGGGTGGCTGGGAAGGCTTCAAAGGAGCTGACGCTGAAGTGGACAAGAGTGGTTTCAGTGACAATTAGGTTGACAAGATGATCGGAGGGAGATGCCGGTGTGCAAGATGCAAGAAAGTGCAGAGCGAGGAGACATGCCATAAGGAAGCTGAAAACAGGACCGTCTGCACTTTCCACCCTTTAGCTAGTCCTTCCATTAACAAGGTACCAACACTTCAATTGACCTAGTGTGATAAAGTTTTCCCTTATTTTTTGTGAATTCCTTCTCTCTCCTGTGCTCTCTGGACATTTTATTCTCCCTTCTGTGGAGGTAGCATTTCCAGCATTTTTGTGGGACTATAAGTTATCCATTTTACATGCCTCTCACCCCCTGCAGGGAGCTCCTTGAGGGCAGTGACGCCCCAAAATGGCAATAGATATGGAAAGGAAGCAAACATCTGCCTGGTAGTTTTTCCTAAGGATGCCCCCTCTGCCATAAAGAACAAGTTTTTCCCACTTAAAAACAAGGAGTGATGTCATGTAAAATGGCACAGCAGGAAGCTCTAGGAGTCACCGCACACAAAGCAACCCTTGAGGTGAAGGGAGTGATTGCAATCAACTATTTGGGAGCTCTGGAACCTAACGGGACACTTACCACAGGCAGGGAAGTGCTTGGTGCAGGGAGAGGCTGCTGATCTTTCTTAAGTGAGCACTGTGGGTGAACGTGCTTCCAGCCCCCATTCCTCAGGCCTGTCACAGTTGTGGGGAGAACATGTCCCTAGAGCAGTGGGCTGGTGGCAGGGTGGGCAGTGGGGAGTTTTTCCTCTAAAAATTTGGGGTTGTGCATTTTGGGTGGAGAGCCTGTGTCTTCTGTCATTGCTGCTGCCATAGGATATACAACAGGATGTCAATTCTCATGCTGCTCCCTCGAAAGCCAAAATGTTTAGCTACATGATACTTACTCATTTATTTATTCACGTGGTCAACAAATACCAAATATCATTTATGTGCCAGGCGTTGGAGATACAGGGGAAAAACAGAACAGACAAAACTCCAAGTTCACATTCTGATGGTAGATCACAGACAAGGAATGTGGTGGTGTATTGAAGTGTGGGCTGAAGGTAGAGGCAGGAATGGCTCTTGAGTCATTCCAGACCTCTTTGATTTGGTACCAGTTTATTGTATCACATTTTATTCATGCTGAGTCTTTTGATCCGGAGGTAAAAACCATGCAAGTTAATCCTTAGATCCCTGGTCATATCTCACCACCATTACCCAGTCACCCAGAAGAGGGGTTAAAGGAGGTAGCCCTTCCCCCTCCCATGACCGAGGGCTGGTCAGAGGGCCACTGGCCAGAAGGAATGTGTCCTGCTTTGGGAATGGATTGTAACTCCTTTCTTATCTCCTTTTGGGAGCAGCTTCTTGTCCTGTGACTGCTTCTTGACCTTTTACACACTGAGGTAATGCAGTTTTGAGTAGCACATAGGACACGTGCCTCCTTTGTCCAGGACCCCTTATAACTGGAGGAGGTGTGGTCTCTCTCGCACCAACCTGCTGGACCTGCTGCCATCAGTGCACTGCCCTGTAATGTGAGTAATAAACCGCATGTCCTCGTCGGCTAGTCCTCTGGGTGTTTTCTGTCCTTCTTTCTTTTTTTTTGGAATATCGTGAGCACTTAAGCAATTCCCCATTTTGAGTTTCAAGCTCCTGTGCTACTCCGAGGCAGGAGACCTGGGAGCCAAAAATGACTCAATCTTTTGGTCATGCACAGAGACAAATAATCATGTAACACCTACAATAACAAAAATGATATTTTTGTTTCTTCATTTAACTAGAGTTATGTACCTAGATACTTTTTTTCAAAAGATTCCTGCCTTCCCAGAATGATTTAAGTAGATCTCTGCCTGAGGGAGAAGCCAAACCACTGTCCCCCACAGCCAGGCTTCCCAATGTCAGTCTCTCGGAGCACCATTTCGGCACAAACCTCTCAGGGCTGCACTGAAACTCAAACGAGTTAAAGATGTTAAAAGTGCTTAGAACAACACCTGGTACACGTGAAACACTCAACAAACATTATGGAAAAACAAAACCCTTCTAGTATTCCTTTCAGACAGTCATTTAATCTAGACAGTATCCTCAGCTGTGAAACCATACAACCCAAGAGACCAACAGACATTTTAAGATGTAGTTATCACAGCACGCTGAACAGCAGTGCAGATTGAGGGGGGCGGGGGGCGTGGCAGAAGGCACTTTCCAGCTTGCACTACAGGCCTGGGCTGGCAGTTAGATCCAGCTTTTCGAAGAGCTCAGAGTCCTGCCTACCAACCAACTAAACACGGGTCTTTGTGCAGAATTTCCCAGGGAGACTCTGCTCCCCAGCCCCCACCGTTTTCCTTTAAAGCCGATTCAAACAAGGAAGCATGATCCTCGTGGTCAATGCCAACCAAGGGTAACAGGGCCCTGGCCCGGTGCACACCATGCTGCAAGAATAATGCAAAAGGCTGTGTCACAGGAGGCCCACCCTGACCAAGCACACTGCCAGCCGGTCTCATTTTTCATCACAAGAGAGCTCCCCAGGCGGCCACACTTTCCTCCCTTCATTTGCATTATGAAAGCACACATCCGCCCCGCCCTGGAGAGGGCACTTAAGGAGATCCTGAAAGGGGCCTGAGGGATTCCTTTCACAGCATGTGATTCTCCCTCCCAGGCTGCCCCAGTTAGGCCTGCTTCCCAGGGAGGCACTGTGCTCCAACAGGTAGATAACTGCTCTGGGTGAAACCAAGCCAGGCTGTGGAACAGCTCAAAAGTCATCCAAGGGACCCATTACACTAAGTGAAATAAATCAAGAGAAAGACAAATACTGCATATTCTCACTTACATAGGAAATATAAAAAGCCAAACTCATAGGAATAGAGAGTACAATGGTGGTTCTCAGAGGTTGGCAGGTGGGTACACGGGGAGTTTTTGGTCAAAGGGTACCGACTTCCAGCTACAAGTAAGCTCCAGGAATCTAAGGCACAGCATTGTGACCATAATTAACACCACTGCATTTTGTACTTGGAAGTTCTTAAGGGAGTAAAGCTAAAGTGTTATCACCACACACATACACACACATGCACGCACACACACAGTAATTATATGAGGGGGAGGGGATGTGAACTAACTTTACTGTGGCAATCATTTTGCCGTATTTACATGTATCAAATCATCACATTGTACAGGGTACACTGTAAACTTACATATGACATATGTCAATAATATCTCAATACAGCTGGGAAAAATATCATTTGAGACCTGTGGTTTCTCTCCAGTTTTCTGTCCTACTACAGCTTACAGACTTTTTCTCTTAGGCTTTTTAAAATAAAATGCTAGAACCTGCTTTCCTTTCCCCAGATTAAGAAATGGTAACTGTTTAGAGGATTACAGCTCTTCACATTTGATAAATCTCTGTGAGGACAGAGACTGTCATCATCTTGCATTCCTAGCATCAAATACACAGTTGGCCTAAGGAAAGGCTGTTGGAAAAATATATAAGTACAAAAAATACATATAAAATTCCATTTTTATAGCATCTACTGATAACTAAAAATTTCTCCTAGGAGTTATAAAATGTATGATAGCTATCTTCAGAACAAATTAATTGGAAAATCAGTTACATAGTACATACCACCTGTAGTTTTATGAAAATTACCAGTATCTCAAAATTAAAGAAAATGTACTGTAAACTGTGCTTTGTTATTCACTGATATGAACACAGAGCCAATAATGAATTCTAGCCTTCGCTACTACAGCATTTTCCCATTCATAAAGTGAAAAAAATAACAGTTATCTTATTGCATTTTTGTGAGTACTAAATGAATTAGTATACACACAGTACTTAGAATAGTGCCTGGCACTGACTGATCTCTTAGATGTCAGCTGTTACTGCCGTTAGCAGGCACTGGCCTGGCTAACACTATTAGACCAAATTAGTCAGAAGTTCACTCAGTAAATCTGCACAGAAAGTATGGCAGAAGCCAGATGCACATATAATCTGCCCCCTAACAATATTTGCCCTCAGAGTTTTACATGCCATTAACAGAGTCTCATCATACAAGAATTGCCTATAAATTGTTTATTTCTTAGAATGTGGCTGTACCTTAAAGCAGAAATGTATATTTAGCAGACCCTAAACACATCTGTGAAAGAGGTAAATCAGCAGCTTCACCAAAAGTTTCCTTTAAAATAAAAACCAGAGAACAAATTTTACCTTCAGACCAGATGATGTTCGTGATTCTGCAAGGCTTGGGGCACTTTTATTTGGTAAGGGCCCTGAGTTTATGAGAGCGTCTAATGACTTCTGTTGAAGTCGTCACTGAGAAACAAAACTGAGAAACCAAAAGTGGAAGCGCTTCCAAAACCGCTTCACTCGCATTTCCCAAAGCGGGTTTTTTCCTGTTTCTCAGAACACCACCCCTCTCGCCAGCAAGTCCCAAATGGGAGTCCTGTAGGCCTCTGGTTCCCAAGATGCTAGGCCATACAAGGTTATGAGGGCAAGCAGATCTGGAAATACATACTATACTTCTCTCCTGAAAAGCCACAATGCCCATCAACATATCAAAGATCTGGAACGGCTTCCAGGAAAGAAACTTATGTAGTTGTACTTCACCTATTGTTTGAGAACTTAACTGCAGACTCCCTTTCCCAAGGAAAATCTACTAGAATCCAGGTTTTGGAAATGCTAAAACAATCGAAAATGAATCACTTCTTCCCATTTAGGGATGTCTGTGGGCTCATTCACCTGGCCTGGCAAGATCAACACTTAAAAAGTAGATGGTAAAGAGCATTAGCCCTGTCTATGCATTCCCGCGGCCCCTCACGCAGCACCTGTTTTCGTGCCCTTCATCGAGTCAGAGAGAAGATCTCCTCAGGGTGCACCTGAGGGGTGTCCCACAGCCAGAGAAGGCACCCACACCTTCCAGAATGGCTCATGGGAAGCATGATTTGGAGGATAAGAGAAAAAAAAGATGCAACAGCAATCCTATCCACAAAAGGAGTTTACAATCTAACTGACGTGTGTGCCCAGTTGCCGGGAAGAAACCCACTGAGGTCAGGCTACTGGGGTAAGGAAGAGGAACATTCAGGGTTCCCTACCAAACCACCTCCAAAGACTCCAGTCTCTAGAATAGCATCTTCATTCTGTAATTGGAAAAAATTTCCAGAATCCTAAATATTTGTGTGTGAGGTAGGTTGCCTTTCTTCCTAGCACCAGATTAAAGAAAATTAGGAATCTGGGGAAGCATCTTGCCACCCCATCAACTCATTATAATATTCACCCAACCATAACTGTCGAAAAGAAACCCCTGCCGGACTCTTTAATGATCAAACTTACTGAAAAGGCACAGCATTAGCCAAGAGGAAGCTGGGAGAACTAAATCTACTACCACATGAATCTGTATGTACGCTGCTGACGTGGCTGAAGACATGCACCATTACCATTTTACTAAATAGAGAAACTGACCCATACATCAGCTGATTGACGTAAACAGTAACTGCTATTTGCAGAATCTCTACATGTGCGAAGGGTTTTATATGGGATCTTTACAGCAATCCCTCAAGGCAAACATTATTGTCTTTCTTTACTGACATGCAAACTGAAGTTAAAGGTTAGTGGCTTAGGAAAGCCACACAGCAAGTGGAGCTATGATTTGAAGGTGTACTTACCTTCAAAGCCTAAACAAAATACAGTTTAGGTTTTTAGCAAACACCAATTTTCAGTTTTAGATTCACTCACCACGTGTTTTTGAGCATTTATTATATTCACAACACCATGCTAAGTGCTGGGATTTGGGTGGCTGAGTGGGATGCAAATACAAATAAGGCAAACCATCAATACACTGAACCTCAGAGTTGTGTGGGCTTGTTGTTTTTCCCTCACAAAATACATTAATCCATTACTCACAGCTAGCTCCTTTTGTACATTATAGCAACTAGCCTATAATAAAAGATAAGCTAATACTTTTAGCACTTCAAAAATATAATAACCAAAGCAAAAGTGATGAGAAAAAACACTTTATCAAAATCCAAAGCATTTACTTCAAAAAAAAAAAAAATACCATCAACCAAGTGAAAAGACAAAATGGGCTGAAATATTTGCAAATCATGTATCTGCTAAGGGACTTGTATCCAACCTATATTTAAAAAAACACTTACAACTCAAGAATGAAAAAACAACTGGTACACATTTTTGTCTGAAGGCAAGTTTATATTTCTTTTTGGTCTAGGAGTAGAATGCTGGGTCACATGGTGATTCCACATTTAGCATTTGGGAAAGTGCCAAACTGTCTTCCAAAATGTCTGCACCATTTGACAATCCCAGTAGCAGGATGTGAGGGTTCAAATTCCTCCACAACCTCACCAACACTTACTGTTCCTATTTTTTAAGTTTTAGCCAGTCTTGTTGGTGTGAAATGGTATCTCATTATGGCAGAACATCTGTTCACGTGTTTCCTGGCCATCTGTATATATCTTCTGCAGAGAAATGACTATCCAGCTCCTTTGCCCATTTCTTAAATCAGTTGATTTTGCTGTGTGGTAGTTCTTCATATATATTCTCTATACAAGTTTCTTGTCACATACATGATTTGCGAATATTTTCTATTTTGAATCTGCTCTTCTATGAGTCAAGTCAGGTTCTCCAGCAAATAGCCTTTTCCTTGCTCAGGAAAAAAAATATCTGAAAACATGAACTACATCATTTTTTAAAAGAGCATCTCTCCTTCTGATGAGGAGCAGTTAGGAGACCCTCAGCTCACAGCATGGAAGGGGCACTAATGACTTAGAAGTGATCACAAGGACAGCAGGATGGAGCAGACTGTGAAAGAAATGTTAGCGCTGAGTTGGTTAAGTACAGATTTTAAAATGAAAAAATTGCCCATCTCTTCTCTTCCCCTATTTTGTTTTAAATCTCTCTTTGTCACTTTTATTTCCTAAATGCTTCTAAGTATGTCATAATCCTTACTCCGTAGTCATGTGGGGCAACGATGTGGAGAATGTGACTTGACCCACAGCAGAGCAGAACTGTGTAGAGATGAGCCACGTCCAGCCGAGACCGGAGGGCCCTGGAAGACTCCATGGCCATACGTGCCCAGGTCCAGGCAGCTCAAAGCCCTCCCATGGCATCCCTCCTGCACACCTGTCAGCATTATGAACTCGGCAAAACCAAAACATATCTGGGTAGAGAGGGCACCCAGATGGGTAGAAACTAGGTGTGCAAACTTCTCTCTCAATAAATAAAAGTTTTATGGGAAAGAAACAAGGAACAGGAAGAAACAAGATTCAAAATGAACCCAAAAGACCAATCCTGAGGAAACCCGAAAGGATAAACATGGCAAATTCTCAATAGATGCTAGACATTCATGTTGTTATTAATATTAAATAATAATATTAACTATAAAGTGCTGAATTTATGTTTAAACAGATATTATATTTAAAAAAGAGACAATTATATAATAGGAGACTAAGGGAGAACTGGCTTGGCCAAAACCCATGGGAGGAAAAAATATTGGGGTTTTTGTGGGACACAAGCTAACAGTGCAATGCAGCCACCAATAAACTATCAACACATCTGTCCACAGCAGAGGAGCTGATAGGCTTCGCTAACCTCTACCAACCAGGCCATGTCTGATGTATAGATTTGATTTGGGCACCAAAGATATGGACAATCTAAACCATATCTAGCAAGAAGTGACCAGAATGACTGGAGGTCTGGAGTCCAAATTAAATACAAAACAGTTGACAGAACAGAATAGTTGACTGACTTAATCAGGAGGTGTTTGGCCCTCTAGAAGTAAAGGTTTAAGGTAGTTATTCTCAAATATTTAAAGAATTGCCAATAAAAAATGGCCCTAACCTGCTTTATACTGCTAAAGGGTAAGAATTACAGGGAAATATTATATTCCATAAATGAAATAATTCTCTAATACTTAAGTTGTCCAAGAATTGATCCCATGGGCTTGAGAAGTTACAAGCTCTCTTTTGTTGGACATGCCCACCCACCAAACCTAAGGTCACCTGCCAGTGAGAGCACTCTAAGGATTCCTGTGGTGGGTAAAAGGATTCGAGGTCCCTTCTAACACGAAGAACCTGCAATTCTATGATTCTGACTATGGCCGAGATTCATCAAATTAGCAGGCAGAGACCAGTGTTATCTTTTTTCTAACCCATCTTTGTGTGATGAACAGTGAACACTTTAAAATATGTTTGATAGACTGTGGAAGAAAATGATTAAATAACACTTGTGTCTCAAATATTAACTACTTATTTTTGTTAAATACCCCCTATTTCTTATCTACAAAAGGACTTGAATGAGATGATAGATGCATAAACTCTGAAAACCTCAAAGTAATGTAAGAGACACTTAGTATTATTGCTGTTTATCCATAAGCAGAGAAGAGAACTTCAAAAAAAATTAAGTACTTCTAAATGGAGCAGTTATTTTTCCTTTTCTGACTCTCAGTTGTAAACTGCGAGGCAGGTAAATTTCACCTTCCTGGCCAGGCCTGGTGACCAGAGTGCCAGGGGCCTGCAGACACAATGTCGGTAGGGTGCCTGACACAGACAACTCGCAAGAGAACTGGGAGGTGGGGCTTTGCCTTCTGTCCTTAAACAGGAATACATGCAGGATTCAGGGGGGGATGTGAGAGTGAAAAACCAGCCACCTAAGCTAAGAATATATAGCAAAGGGACAGGCTAACAGGCACAGCCCACGCACAACCTACAAAAGAAAAAAACCAATGAATTGAACTTCATGAAAATTAAAAACATTTGCCTTTCAAAGTCACCATTAAGAAAATGAAAAGATAGGTCAGAGATGGGAGAAAATAATTGCGAATCATACCTGATAAAGATCTTGTATCCAGAATGTGTAAAGAAATGTCACAACTCAATAATAATAGGACAAAGAATGCAAGTGAAAAATAGGCTAAAAATTGAATGAACATTTCACCAAAAAGATAAATAAATAGCTAATAGCACATGAAAAGATGTTCAACATTATTATTCACCAGGGAGACATAAATGAACACCACTACATACACATTAGAATGGTATCACCAAAAAGACAAACTGTGCAGTGTTGGCGAGGACGCGGAACAACCGGAACCCCTCATACTGCAGGAGCAGGAAGATAAAAGCAGTATAGCCACTTTGGAAAGCAGTTTAACAGTTTCTTAGAAGGCTAGTCGTACACCTGCAATAGGCCCAGCAATTCCCCCCCTACCCGTATCTACCAAAGGGAAGTGAAAATATTTTGTATTCTCTACAAGGGAAATGTCCACATAAAGACTCACACACAAATGATTCTAACAGCATTATTCAAATACCCAAAAAGTGAAACAATGCAAATGTCCATCAACTGGTGAGTGGATTAACAAAATATGGTAAGGCCAGATAATTAAGTATCACAAAAACTCTTTGAATTTATAATAAATGAATTTATGGTATGTAAATTATGCCTCAATAAAGCTGTTTTAATAATGGAATAGCCCGAGACACATGAAATAGTGGGCCTGGGTCAGAGGGCAGATCTTTTAGTCACATTCATTGCATAAGTCACACTCAGTTCAATGAAACAGAAGAGGGAGGAAGAACAAATTTTCTTTTTATTTTCTTTTATTTATCAAAAGCAATTTCTTCAGGTATCTCAAAATCTGGAGCTAAATATGCCAGATTCTCTTATAACATGATTTGGAGGCAGTTGGCCTACAGGATAAAGGTGGGGACTATGGGCTCGACCTGTGTCCAATATCCAGCTCTACCACTTACTAGGTGACCTTGAGCAAGTCACTTAACCTGTTTCTTGATCCTGTAAAACAGAATTCATGCACACCACGGAGCTGTTTAAATGAGCACACTACCCAGCACACAGAAAGTACTCAACAAAAGCCAACTTCATTTTTTATTATCAATACGTCATCATTACTATCACTACCACCTTCATTCCCTCAGGAAGTTTGACAGTGTGGCTGAGACATGTGTGTTCTCAATGGACACTTTGCACTTCATTACTGCTCTCTGCAATTGAACTCCAACTCCCACTGCCCAAACACAACCAGGGCTCCTTGAAACGCTTATCTTAGCAACTCAGACTCTGAGATAAAGTCTCTGAATAATTTTACTGGAAAGCTGTCTCATCTCGTGGCAAAGCAAGATATTTTCCAAGACAACAATGAAAAATAAATTTATATTTTAGTTTTTTTATTGTTCAAGTACAGTTGTCTCTATTTTTCCACCCCTACTTCCTACCCTCAATCCTACCCCCCTTTGGCTTTGACCATGGGTCCTTTATACATGTTCCTTGATGACCTTTTCCCTTCTTTTCCCCCTTATCCCCCTCCCCCTACCCTCTGGTTACTGTCAGTTTTTTCTTTATTTTAATCTCTCTGGTTATATTTTGCTTGCTTGATTGTTTTGTTGATTAGGTCCACTTACAGGTGAGATCATATGGTATTTGTCTTTCACCGCCTGGCTTACTTTTCTTAGCATAATGCTCTCTAGTTCCATCCATGCTGTCATAAGGGTAGGAGCTCCTTCTTTCTTTCTGCTGTGTAGTGTTCCACTGTGTAAATGTACCACAGTTTTTTGATCCATTCATTTACTGATGGGCACCTAGGTTGCTTCCAGTACTCAGCTATTGTAAATCGTGCTGCTATGAACATTGGGGTACATAGGTTCTTTTGAATTAGTGTGAAAAAGAAATTTAAATAGGTACATTTTTTCTCGTTTGTTTCTATGAGAACTGGATGAAGAAGAAAATGTCAGCATCTCCTCAAAGATGCCTGCCAAGCAGGAAATAACACTGGAAAAATAAAGCCATCTATCAGAGGAGCTGGCACAGTAATGAAATTACCAGACTCTGCACCAGAGAATCACCAATACCCACAGAGTAAAAGCAAGGCACCATGGTGGTATAGTACTCGCTAATTCCTGGCTACACAGCTGGAATCTGGCCAAGTTCAAAAGCCCCTGGGTTTTTGTTTGTTTGTTTGTTTTTAAGTCTGTGTGAAAAGGGAAGTAAAACTACATGGGACAGAATTCTCTATTCTGTAAGACAAGCATCTTCTGGTTCTTCTTTTCTTTCTACCAGGCAAGGGATGGGGGAGAGGGGACTGCACCCTGGGAAAATAAGTGTGGTGTCAGTGAACCACACCTCACCATGTCAGAAAAAGCTCCGTAGCTCACCAGCACACACTGCCCTAAAGAACGCAAGTCTTCCAGTACAGCCTTCTTGCCACACACCTTGGAGAACATCAGGGAAGAGACAGATAATGTGGCTGGGGACTGGGAACTGCACCAGGGAGGGGCGCATGCCCTTTAGCTCCCACACTGCTTTAACTCAGCATCTGAGAAGACCTTATGGCCTCTGTGGGGACTTCTCCTGGGCACCACCTGCCTCTTGCTCAGTAAAAGAGGGAGAAAAGCAACTTCCTTGCAGGAATGTCTACTGGGATCAAATGTAACTGCCCCTGAAATCCAAGTGGATAATAATATTCCTGTCATTCTGAATCTGCCCTTGAATGCTGCCTCTGTTCTGCTTTTTCCACTACAAACTCATAGTACAGAACTTGAGAGCTGAGAAGGCCTACAGAGGCCCAGAAAGGTGACATAACTTACCAAAGGTCGCAGAGCATGGAGGTGGCTGAGCCAAGACTAACACTCAGCTTTACCCACAAAGACTGGAAAATACCATTGCTTCAGATTACAATCCACCCTCTTCACAAAAGAGCATGTGCCTGACCCAGAAAGAAAGAGCTCATGAGGGGATTATTAGGGGGCTCAGGAATAAGGATTCAGAGCTGATGACAAGGTTCAAATCTAGTTCTGCACTTGCTGAAGCGTGTGATTTTAGGCACATTCCTTTACCTCAGTTCCCTCATATATCATAAGGGGCTAATAAAATCACCAGTTCTGAAGACTATTCTGAGGATGAAATGCACCAATATAGTTTCTAAAATAGTGCTTCATGTATTGGGTTGGCCAAAAAGTATACTTAGTTTTTTCCGTAGAAGACACATTTTTCATTTTCACCAATAACTTCATTGATTTGGATATTTTAAGTATGTCAGCTATCCCCTGCATAGTATAATGTTGACTGCTGCCAATTAATCTCTCAATTTGATTGCTATCAACTTCAAGTGGTCTACCTGACCGTGGAGCATCGTCCAGTGAGAAATCTCTAGTGCTAAGCTTCATAAACCACTTTTCACAAGTTCACTCAATCATAGCACCTTCTCCATACATCGCACAAATCTTTTTTTGTGTCTCAGTTGTGTTTTTTTACCTTTCTTGCAATAATAAAGCATAATATGCCAAAATGTTGCTTTTCTTCCATTTTCAGTATTAAAATGACTGCACAAAAATTCACCAACTCTGATGTTTTTTTAAATGCACACTGTCACAATACAATTAGAAAAATTAATTTCAGATGAAGTTAAAGACAACTAAGTGCTACTAGGTGCCACCATATGGAAAAAAACAAATGAACTTTTTGGCCAACCCAGTTAAGTAACAACATCGCAGTAATAATCATCATCGTCCCAAAACAGAGAGGAAAGGAGAGTGAAAATCTTGGGAATCATATGGAAAAAAGATAGAAAGTGAGTGTGTGGTTATTAAATAAGTAGAACATCATTTAACTTCAAAAACAATGTAAAGGCACACCAAGAATCATGTTAGCAGTGGCCATTGGGAAATTAAAAGCAAAACAGAACATGCTATAAAACATTAGGTACAATGTGACTCCAATTCTGGCAAATAATCACACCTACACACATATACCTACTTCAAAAAGAAAATGAAAGGAAATAAATGGAACATTAACATCCACTCTCTGAACAGTGGGATTATGGTTGACTTTTACTGTCTTCTCTATATCCAAGTTTTATGCAGCAGATGTGTATTACTTCAAAAATCAAAATAATTGTAGGTTTTAAAGGTTACTTTTAAAAAAGAAAGTTAACACCAATCCAGGTCTCAAGTGGCTGAAGGTCTCTTACAAAGCAGCCATGAGTGGGAACAGGTGGAGCCTGTGTTTGGGACCATTTTTCGGAGGGGAGATGGAAAGGTGGAGAACAGGGGAACCTCACACCGCCAAGCAACTGTGAAAGATGATGCCTGAAAGTGTTGGGTCGGGAGTGGCAGAGCACTGTAAAATAAGAAAGTATTTCAAAAAAAGCAAGAAAGAAAATGGGAGTGATAACTTCAACAGTCCTGGCTTAAATGAAACAGACTGTGAGGGCCTCAAGAAAAGGAGTAAAGAGAATGCTAGAGAAAGCTAATCAGCAGCCCACTCTCTTGGCCTGGCTAAAACAGATGATCAGTCACCAAAATGAAAAAACAAAAGATCAAAATGGCTGAGAGAAGGAACTATGGGCACCTGCTGGAGTCAAGGCTGGGACAGGCTACCTGGTCTCAGAGAGAACCAAGAATTTCCTTTGTTTCAGCTTCCACATGGGAGAAATAGATCTGCTGACTCTGGGGCCCTCAATAGCCATAAACCAGAGCCCAGAAAGAATGCCCAATGTGGTCTGAGAAGATTGAGTTAAACAGGGTATCCTGCTTTGCAAATCTTCCATGCTTGTCTTCAGTCCCCACTTCTTCCAGCTTCAGTTAGCTTACCTCTTTGGCAGAGATTCCTTGTAGCTCATATGCAGGGGCAGACAGACGACAGAAAAAGGAGAACAGACAGAACAAAAGAACAGAATACACAGAACGGAGAGCAGAAGGCAGCATTGGGACCCTAGCAGCTCCTGTTCAGAGCTGCTCTCCTGTGACATGCCTCCTACTCAGGGTCAGCTGAATGAGCACCGATTCCCCCCAACCCAGCACCTCTGTGCCTTTCCCATGAGCTGCCCTTCTCGAATAACAACCTAGGATCAGAGCATGTTAAGGTTCATTCAGATCACCCACAGTGCCCCTATATCACAAATGAAAAAAAAAGGCATAATAGAGGACACTCTGTGCCTATCAAAGTCAGATGAGATAACACATTATCCTAAAACCATCTGTTTAGGACCTGGCCTGAGGTTACAGACTTTTGTAGTGACACAGCCAGGACAAGAAGATCATCACCCTGATGGCTGCCCCTTCTTTGGGCCCTAATCACTGCCCATGAACTGGACTGTACTCTCCACTGCTCACTGGAAAAGCTCCAATCCAACCCAATGCAATGCAATCCAATCCAATCCCCAGGCTCCTCTTCAGCAGAGGTCAACAAATAGAGTAATCTCAAAGGCCAAATCACATTTGGGTATAATGGACAAAGGCATCGAGTAAACTTCCTCTAAGGGAAAACTGTAACAGGAAACGTCTCAGTCCAAAAACTGACCCTGCGATGGTGGATTATTAGGACCTGTGAGAGAAACTATGAATATTTGCATAGTCTTAAAACATCTTCCCCCAAATAATAATAAATGTAAATAATGTATTAATTACTGTGGTGGTTTTAAGATCTGTCTACAAATTCTTCGATACTCCTCCCTCCAAGAAGTGGTGCTTAAATATCCTCCCTCTCCTTGACTTTGGGATGGATGCAGTGGTTTTCTACTAAAGAGGAGATTATAAAAAGGGAAAAACAGTTACTCTACTGCAGTAAAACCAGGCAAACACTACCTTATAACAAAGTGATCAACATTAACATCGCCAGTGGAAAGTCATGCTGACGTCATGTACTCCCTGGCGTGATGTGGTGACAGGGCATATCGCCTCTATTGTACCTTCCCCCAAATCTATAACCTCAGTCTAATCAGGACAAAATACTACTCAGAGATAAACCCAAGTCATAGGCCATTCTACAAAGTACCTCACCACTACTCTTCAAAAGTGTAGAGGTCATATAAGACAAGGAAAGATAAAACTGTCATACATGGCAGGAGAATAAGGAGACATGATGACTAAATGAACTGGATCCTAGAACAGTAATAAAAAACTGGGGAAATATGAATTAAGTCTGTAGTTAAATTTAAAATGAACTGTATTGTATTGATGTAAATGTCTTAGTTTTGATTAATGAACTATAGTTATGTAAAATGTTAATATTAGGGAAAGGCCAGTGAAGGATATACAGTGGTACCTTGGTACTCATTGTTAATTCATTCTGGAACTCATGACAAGCACCAAAACCGAAAAGTAATCCTGAAAAAGTACCAAGTGTTGACACATTTTTTTTCTCAATCAAAATGAGACCAGCAGAGAGTCTGATGAGTTCTGAAGCCAACAATTACCAAGGTATGACTGTATATCAACTCTCTGCACTATATTTACAACTCTTCTATAAATCTAAGATTACTTCAAAGTAAAAAAGTTTTGAAACAAAACAAAAACGATGCTCCTGGAAGATGCATCACACTAATGCTAGGGCTTCAGGTCCCCACAAAACCCCTAAGTGTGCCTCGTTGCCCCCAGTTTGAGAAGCATTACAGGATCTCTCAGTTAGCAACAATTTACTAATGCTGTAGCCACTAAGATTCCACATCAGGAGGGAATGGTATGTACCATATTAATTATTCAGGTGAGTCTTCACACCAAGGACCTTTTCTAAATTGCATGCCTCCGGGGGACAAGATGGAAACAGTGATAAGGCTCTGAGCATGCAGAGTTCCAGCCTGTTGCTTCTCCTGGTTGTGCCATTGCTCAGCACTTTGCTAAGACTCACACTGGATGAGTTACTGACTACCCAAAGGACAAACTACGAGTGTGCATCAATATTAATTCATTTATGAAGAGGATTTTGCTTGCCTTCCTCTCCTCCAAAAAATAGCTTGATTTAATCCTTAGTGCTACCTCGAGACATAAGTGGTCATTCAACTCAACCAGCCATGAGTGAGAAGAAAGTCTTCCCCATGGCCTTGAAGAAAAACATATCAAAGTTCACATCACCTTTTATTTCATAGTTTATTTTAGTAATCTTTGGATAAGGCTTGTTTTTTTTCCCTCTCTCTAAGATGTAGTGACAGATTGCTCATGTAAAAGCTATAAAATAACTGGGGGAGGGAGAGGAGGACAGATGTAAAATATTCAATATTTGAACCTCAAAAAACCTAATACATTTTTCATTTGTTCGATTTCTTTAAAATGTCTTCTAGTAAGTTTCTGTGTTTATGTAAGTCCAACAATGTGTTGTGAGAGTTTTTCTATGGGTTTTATAATTTTTGTGGCTATTGTGAAGAAGCATTGTTTCCCATTATAGCTAACATTATATTATATGCCAGATTATTGCTGGCATATAATATGGCTATCATTCCTATACATATGCCATACATATATGTATATATATATGTGTGTGTGTGTATTTATATATATTATAAACTTATATATATATAAGCTTTATATATATAAACTTATATATATATATATATAAGTTTACTGAGCTGTCATTAATTCTATGAGTGTTACCATACATTTGCTTGTTTTTATTGGTTTGTACTTATGTTGTTTATTATTTAAAAGCCTTTTCTTCCTATTATCAGGTACACTTTAAATACACGTTCCATACTTTATTGCACTAGCAGGCAATGCCAGAACAATAATGAAAATCATCTTGTTTTTTTTTAAATGTTAACAGAATCTCTAGTGTTTCCTATTAAGTATGATATTAGATGTTGGTTTAAGATATATGTATGTGTGTTTGAATATATCTAAATACATTTTCATTTTTTGGTTTACAATATACTTAAATCATACTAAAGAAATACCCTATTTTTCTAACAGTTTTTTATTTCTTAAGAATGGATGTACTACATATGGCTTATCTTACACAAATAATTGACTATACATCTATTTACACACTTCCAAAAAAAGATATTTCTATTCCTGGCATAAAATGTTATGCCAACATCTTGAATGGTTCTTATGTTAAAGTTTCTTTTCCCTTAACTTTTTCATATGCTTCATCATGTCTTAAAAAATCACATGACTAGGGTAGCTCTTCTACTTGAGTGAGATCAAAATTATATAATGTGTGAATTATCTGTTAATTGGAAATTTAAATAAGTACATTAGTAAAATTGCAACAGCAACCCATTACCCCATGAGAAAAATCTCATGAGATAAAAAGAGAAAAATCTCAACAGATTAAGTTAAATAGTTCATAGAGAAGGAAGGGAGCATGGTCTGAAATGTTAGTATCACAGTGCACTGACATTCTTACAGCTCCTACTAGATACAGTCCTTGCCTAAAACTTCACTTTTCCTCTGTCTGCATGAACTTCATGAAGTCTTCACGAGTCTTTATGAACTACGTAACGCTTTCCTGATGCTGAGACTCAGTCCTGGCTTTCTGTTGTTTGGTTTGTTTTGTTCTATAACCCCAGAAATAGTTCTCCACGATTCAGGCAGTGTTATATAGGAGGGGAAAGAAAACCTTCGTTTCCCATGTCTAAACACAGAGAAACCAGTAATGCGGCAGAAATAGCAATACAGACACATAACTGCATACACCAGTAAGTGCCTGTAGCTCTTACTGTTAGGTGTGATGGTCACATAGGTGACTCTGCTGATCCTGCTGGGATTACTTACCCTGGTATAATTATCACCCTGGAGTCAACCAGCTATTTACTAATTTATGAAGTCCTTGGCAAGAAAAACTGGGGTCCTTTGGCTTTGCTCCAAAAATGTTCTCATGGCAATGGTGGAGTGCAGGAGAATGAGCAGAAACGTGCAATGCCTCTTGAGGCCTAGTCTTGGAACTGGCACACCATTCATCCCCACTACAGCACTGCATCAGCCAAAGCCAAAGTCACAAGGCCAGGCCAGATGCAAGGAGTGAGGAAACAGAATCTGCCTCATTAGTGAGAAGAGCTGAAAAGGGTATGAACACAGGGAGAGGTGGAAAACTGGCCATCCTTGCAGTCTACCGCACCACCTCTTCTGTCTTTAGCTCATTAAGTCTCAGCCTCAGTGTCCCTGTATCCTCTTCCCTCACATCTCCCTACCACAATGTTTGATGAGTCACCCTTTTTTCTCTAGAAGAGACAGTGCTGTTTTTGCCCCAACACTTTAGCTGTCTCAGGGAAGGGCCCAAGGAAGCAGCTGGGCCTTCTGATGGGGAAAGAGGGCAAGAACTGTTAAGTGAGCTCTTTAAAGGTTTCCCAGGGGGTAGGACAGGGGAGAGAGAGGAGAGAGACTCCACAGCAGACCACAGAGACCAGGCTGGGTACGGCTCAGGGAAGACCGACCATTGGGGAACCATGTTCCAGATCTCTGTCTTCCAGTGAGTAGGCACATAGGAAAATAAAGGCTGGGACTACACAGAGTAACACATTTTAGAGGAACAGCCTTCTCCACATCAGTAGGATGTATAGAGTCGGGCAAGCCAGAGTTAAAGGCTTTCCCATCACTAGCTGCCTGATCTTGGGAAGCTCTATACCTCTTTGGACTGTAATAAAACCAAGGGGTTAGATGAGTGTCAGCGAACCACCAGCACCAACACTCCATGGCTATGGATTTTATCTTGTCACCAGGTGAAACTCTCTTTATGCACATTCACTCTTCAGGTCAACTGGTGGCATGACTGCTCACACTTTACAGTTAGAGGGCATGCTTCCAACAGCATCACCTTAAAGTCAGCCTCTTGACATTGGGATTCTACTACCTTTGATGATCAACAACTGACCAAAGATTATTATTCTGTCAACGCACCTTTTGTGACAGGAAACACATGTGTACATTTTTTTAGGGCAGTGCAGGTTCACCTGTGGTTGAAGAAAGGCTCAAATCTATTTCAAACAATAATATCTTTGAATTTGCTCACATTAAGAATTACCCTTATTTCCCTTATTTTTTTAAAATTGTATTTTTTGAATAGGTGATACATGCACATGGCATTAAACTTAGATATTGTAAAATAACATAAAGCAAAAAGTAAGTTTCCCTGTTCCTAAGACAGTCTGTTGCCCTCCTCAGTGACGACCACAGTCACCGGCATGTGACACATACAAGAAGTGCAAGCACTTGTGCACATGTGTGCGCACACTGGGACACACACACGTTCACATTGCTCTTTGCAAACTAACAAATGGTATGATACTAACAACACTGCTTTGCACCTTGCTCTTTCCCTCGCAGGGGTAATGATATATCTCAGGTATTATTCTATAAAGAGCTGCCCCATTCTTTTATTATTTATTTATTTATTTATTTTTAGTTTTCTTATTATGTTTTTCCATTACCATTTAGCCCCCTTGTACCCCTCTCTCCCCACCCACAATCACCACACTGTTGTCCATGTCCATGAGTTCTTTTGCCTCATTCTTTTTTTTATGTCTAATTTTTATTCTGAAATGTAAAGCTCTTCTGAATTACAGTCGACATACAATACTGTATTAGTTTCAGCTGCAGAACATAGTGAGATTTAACATTTATATACCTTACAAAGTGGTCACCGCAGATACCCATCTGTCACCATACAAAGTTATTGTGATATTGACATTAATAATCCTTATGTTGTACTTTATACCCCCATGACTTATTTACAAGTTTCTACCTCCTAATCCCAATAGCCTTTCTGCCCATACCCCCACCACCCAACCCTCTGGCAATTACCAGTTTTTCTATATCTATGGGTCAGTTTGTCCTGTTTGTTTAGTTTTTAGATTCCACCCCTAAGTGAAATGATATAGTATTTGTCTTTCTCTGATTTAATTTCCTTAGCATAATACCCTCTAGGTCAATCTACGTTGTTGCAAATGACAAGATCCACTTCTTTTCTGGCTGTGCAACACCCCAGCGTGTTGTGTGCGTGTGCACACACATCCACTCCTTTACCCATTCATCTGGTGATGAATGCCGGGGTTGCTTCAATAACTTGGCAACTGTAAATAATGCTGCAGTAAACAGAGGTACACATAGCTTTTTGAATTGTTCCACTTCTGGGGCTTACCTGAAGAAAACAATTGCTGGGTTCTTCTTTGTCTCTTGTTATATAGCCTTTGATTTAAAGTCTTTTTGTCTTATATAAGTATTGCTATCCAAGTTTCTCTGTTTTTTTCATTTCCATTTACATGAAATATCTTTTCCATTTATTTATTTCCAGTCTCTGTGTGACTTTCAATCAGGAGTCTCATGGAGGCAATGTAGGCAGGATATGTACAGGCCTTTTTTTTTTTAATCATTCAGTCATCCTGTTTATGCAATGGAGCATTTAGTCAACTTTAATTGAAGCACTTGTTGATAAGTTTGTGCTTACTGCCATTTTAATTGTTTTCATACTACATTATAAGTGGTTGGTCTACTATCTTTACTATTTATTTCCCTTTACCAGTACATATTTTTTCATCTTATTTCTAGTTTGGCCTTTTCCACTTAAAGAATCCCCTTTAACATTTCTTGTAATGCTGGTTTAGTGGTGATGTACTCCTTTAACTGTTGCTTGTCTGAGAAAATCTTGATCTCTCCTTCTGTTCTGAATGATAACCTTGCTGGGTAGAGTATTCTTGGTTGTAGGTTTTTTTCTTTCATCATGTTGAATATATCATGCCACTCCCTTCTGGCCTGCAAAGTTTCTGTTGAAAAGTCAGCTGACAGTCTTATGGGAATACCCTTGTATGTAACTAGTTGTTTTTCTCTTGCTGCTTTTAAGATTCTCTCTTTATATTTAGCTTTCAACAACTTAATTATAATGTGTCTTGGTGTGGGTCTCTTTGGGTTCATCTTGTTTGGGACTCACTGTGCTTCCTGGACTTGGATGTCTGTTTCCTTTGCCAAGTTAAGAAAGTTTTCAGCCATTATTTCCTCAAATAGGTTTTCTGTCCCTTTCTCTCTCTCTTCTCCTTCTGGGACACCTATGACTCGAATGTTCGTACACTTGATGTTGTCCCATAGGTCTCTTATGCTATCTTCAATCTTTTTAATTTTTTTTCTTTTTGATCTTCCAGTTGGGTGACTTCCACTATCCTATTTTCCTGGTTGCTGATCCATTCTTCTGTGTCATCAGATTTGATGTTGATTCCCTGCAGCGGTTTTTTCATTTTAATTGTTATGTTCTTCAGTTCTGTTATGTCCTTTCTTAAAATTTCCAGGTCTTTGTTCAAGTTGCTGAAGTTCTGACTGAGTTTCTTCGTTTGTCTGCACAGTTGAAAGAGCATCTTCATGACAGTTACCTCGAACTCTTCATCTAGTAGACAGCTGACCTCAGTTGCATGTAGTTTTTCTTCTGGGATTTTGTCCTGTTTTTTTGTTTGGAACATATTCTTTCCTATCTTCATTTTGCCTATATGTTTTTATGTATTGTATTAGGTAGTTAAGCTAAATCTCTTGGTCTTGAAAAAGTGGCCTTATTTTACCATGGGGCCCTAATTTCAATGTCCCCCTTGTTACCAGAGCCAGGTGGTCTACAGGGGGTACTAATATAGCCTCCTATTGTGGCTTGGCCACTTTTGCAGACACACTAGCAGGCAAGGCTGCTATCTGGCCTACTGGCTATGAGGCCTGGCCACAACTGTTGCAGACTCACTGGAATGCAGGGCAAGGCTTTGTTGTGGCTAGCTGCAAAGCCCACCTGCACTGCTGCAGACACACTGCTGTGTGCTGGTGCTGAGTGATGCTGCCTACTGTGTGTGGCAGGCCAGGAAGTGCTCTGGAGAGGTGCTGCCCTCAGTAGGCCCTCAGGGAAATGCCAGGGTGGAGCGAACAGTGTTAGCAAGGTTAATGGACAGTGTCAGACCAGCCAGGTTAAAGGAAGGGGAAAAATGGTACCCACCAGTACCTGTAGCATGAGCAAGTTCCAGCAGATCCCTGTCCCTCCAGCACACACCCTAAAATTAGTCAATGAATCACCTTCACATATAACCTAGCTGCTTTTTAAACTGCTCCCTCTGTGCCAGAACTCGGAAGGAGCACAACCTGGGTTTCCTACCTTTGGCTCTCCCAGATGTAAGCCTCACTGGTTTTCAAAGCCAGATGTTATGAGGTCCCCACTTCCTGGTTCAGGTCAACCAGTTTAGGGCTCAGACCCTTCGCTCTCCAGGGACAACCTTCGAGGTTGTCATAACCCTCCCACTCGTGAGTCACTGCATGAGGAGTAGGGAGTAGGTTAGGTGCTGACTAGGCTTAGTGTCTACCACTCCTACCCTTTTCAATGTGGCTTTTACTTTGTCTGTAGTTGTAGAAAACTTTCTGTGAGTCTTCAGGTAGTCTCAGAAATAGTCGTTCTATATGTAGTTGCAGTTTTAGTGTCAATGAGAGGAGGTGAGCTCAGGATCTTCCTACTCTGCTATCTTGAACTTGAAGCCAGGGGCCTTGCTCTTGAATGTCAATTTAGCTTGTCCATGAAAACCTGTTCCCTGTGCTTGGTGCACTGCCTCTGCAGAAAATGTGCCTCAGCAGCAGACCACCTGAGTCACTGCCCCTTGCCTCATTCTTTTAAAAGACTGTACCACATTCTGCTCTATGGATATTCTATTATTTAAACAGTTCCTATTAATGAATATTTAGGTTGCTGCTGGTATTTTTGGTATTGCAAACAATACTAATGATCAACTTTGTACACAGGCGATTTTGCACAGACACCAGCCTCTCTGTAGGATAAATTCCTGAAAATGGAACTGCTTGGCCTGTGGATAACTGTGCATTTCTAACTTGGACAAACAAAGCCAAACCAACTTCCAGAACACCAGATCAAGGGTTGGCAAATTAAGATCCACAGTCCAAATCCAGCCCATGAGCTAAAGTGTTTTTGCATTTTCAGAGTTGTTTTCTAAAAAAGGAAATACATGACAGAGACCTTAGGTGACCTGCAAAGCTAAAAATACTTACTACCTATTCCTTTACAGAAAAGGTTTGCTGACCCTCTCCACCAGGCCAATTTATACTCCCCTTAGCAATGTATAACAGAGTGCTTCTGCACTATTTCAGTTCTAATCTTTAGTCAAATTAAAGATTTAAAGTAATGAGCCCTAGCCAGGTGGCTCAGCTGGTTAGAGCATCATCCCAATATTCCAAAGGTTGTGGGTTCACTTCCCAGTCAGGGCACATACAAGAATCAACCAATGAATGCATAAATAAATAGAACAACAAATTGATGTTTCTCTCTCTCTCTCTCTCCCCCCTCCTTCCCTCCTTCTTCCTTTCTCTCTAAAATCAATAAATATAAAAATATTTTTTAAAAAGGTTTAAGGTAGTGCTGCAGGTTTTGTTTCAGTTGAAGCAAAAGCTGAAGCATCTCTAATACTTAAATACTGGCCCTATGATTTTTCCAGGCAAAAATTTAGAATGCAAACATAAATTGACATTTGAGTTTCTCATCTCACAGTAGCAAGTGACATAAAAGGTTAGAATCCCCAAGTGTTGGAACTCAAAGGAACACTAAAGGTTATCTGGTCTGAGCATTATGGATTTTGTGTACCATTAATATTTAAAAAGAATTTAAGGATTAAAACAGTGTTGCCAACTTTTTATTTTGCCAAGTAAAGTCATTTAAAAAATAAAAACAAAACAAACAAGCAAAAAACCCCAATCTGCTCTGGCTGTGTGGCTCAGTTAGTTGGAGCATTGTCCTATAAACTGAAAGGTTGTGGGTTCAATTCCTGGTCAGGAACATATCTAGATTGTAGGTTCGGTCCCCTCTCTTTCTCCTTCCCTTCTCCTCTAAAATAAGCATGTTCTTGGGTGGGGATAAAATCAATCATCAATCAATTAATATAAAAGCAATCCAAAACCACCTCCTTTCACCATCACTTCATAAAAGAAAGGAATTATATACATCAAGAATTAGGACATACCCAATCTTAGAGTAGGAAAGAATTCATTAAACTGAGTACACTTAGTTTCATGATAAGCCAGCCATATTTATTTTCTTTCTGCCAATTTTGCTTCAGACTAAGAAAACTCCATGTCAAATGCATGTTTGAGAACTACCCTCCTTGTTCTCTAATAAATCTAAACCCCCCATATCCAAGTGACATGCTCCAGACTGAATTCTGGTGATGATAAATGCATTTGTAGCTGATTCAGAACCAGAATCCAGGTCTTCTGCCTCCCAGTCTCACACCTTTCCCCTAAACCACAGGTCCTCGCCTGTCTGGCATCATAAAATAGATAAACAATCCAACCAACATTCCAGCCCACTCTCCGCCTTCCCCATTTCACTGTCTTTAGGTCTTAGGTTTGATCTACCCATTCAAAATATGTTTTTAGCCGGAGTTCCGGCCAAGATGGAGGCATAGGCAGTCGCACTGTGCTTCCTCGCACAACCAAGACTGAAAACAACAAAGATTGAGAAACAATTAACAACCAGAACAGAGGGAAATTAATTGAACAGAAGTCGGGCTCCAGTACATCCAGACCGGTAAGGAGCGGCAGAGTCGGGAGGCCTGCGAAGTGGGGTCGAGAGGCGCTGGCTGGCAGGCGCGGGCACGCAGGGCGCAGCGGCAGCGGACGGACCGGTGGCGGACGCTGGGCGCGGAAGCGCGGAGGTGACTAGCAGACCCAGTGAGGGGTGCAGGGCAGCTGGCTGTCCGCAGCCACACGTTTGCGCACGAACTAAGTGAAAAACGGGCAGCGCCGCCGCGTTTCAAAGCTTAAGAGCCCCGTCTGGGAACTGAGGCCGGGAGACTCTCACAGGAGACTTCTGGGGGAAACCCACAGAGTCCGAGAAAGTGCACCAGCCCACCGCCCGGGAGCCAGCACAGCAAGGGCCCAGTTTGCTTGTGGGAAGCAGTGGAGGGGACGGAAGTCCTAGAGAGAGCGGAGCAGGCGCCATTGTTCCCTCTCAGACCCCGCCCCCACATACAACATCACGACCCAGCGACTGGGGTGCCCCGCCCCGTGAACACCTAAGGCTCCGCCGCACTTACAAAATAGCCGCATCCGAACCAAAGGAAAATTAAAAAGATGGCTCAAACATATTTGAAAGCCCCAGAACCAATTTTTTTAAGTGACCAAGAAATTGCCAAATTACCAGATGTACAGTTCAAAGCACTGTTGATCAGGAAGCTCACAGAATTGGTTGACTTTGGACATAAATTAGATGAACAGATGCAGGCTACGGTAAGAGAAATGAAGGAAAATGCACAGGGAAACAATAGTGAGGGGAAGAAAACTGGGACTCAAATCAATGGAGTGGACCAGAAGGAAGAAAGGAACAACCAAACAGAAAAGAATGAAGAAACAAGAATTCAAAAAACTGAGGAGAGGCTTAGGGACCTCCAGGACACCTTTAAACGTTCCAACATCC